>PVIJ01004357.1:0-119187 GCA_004024925.1 Scalopus aquaticus | reverse complement strand
ACATATACACAATGGAGTACTATTCAGCATGGAAAGAAGATAAACACATGCAATTTGCCGCAACATGGATGGAATTAGAGGGAATCATACTCAGTGAAATAAGCCAGAAAGAAAAAGAAAAATATCGAATGGTTTCACTTATAACAGGACTATAGGGAGGCCGGGTGGGAGAGAGACACTCAGCGGTGGGGGAGGGGGAGGGGAGGATAAGGGCACAAAATGGAAGAGAGGAGAATACAGGGGACCATGGAGATGGATCACGGGTGAATTGGTGGTGGGCTGCCCACGGGGAATACAAAATGTAAAAGACACAAATAACAATAATAAAAAAAAAAGAACAGAAAAAAAAAAAGTCCCAAACATAGCATTGGGAAGGTAGAAGAGGAAAGCTCCATTTACCAGCCTACTCCTCCGTGTTCTTACTCCACAGACACTTGAGTTCTGAAGCAGAACTCAACACGATGTGGAAAAGTTCTGTTTACATTGATTTGCAACTTGCCTGGACATTGGCAAACCATTTGCTTGCTCATGGAAGTCCACTTTTCTCCATCTGTCCATGAACTCCAGTTAAAATTATCAAGAAACTCTTTTTGCCTGCTGAGTGTAATCTATTCAAGTTCATGTTTGTCGGAAGTTACCAGAAGCTTTGTGTCTTCTAGTAGAACCTTAATGTAATTCAATAAGTGACGAACAAAATCATGTTGCTCAGGCGTGGTTGAAATTAGGAGAGAGCAGCTTTTATCCAATATGATCAGAAATGCATCTTACAGATGGAAGCTATGACGAAATGCCACTTTAAATAAGCAGGCCCTATATTGTGCAGAAACACCCACATCCACTCCCTCAAACCTCAGTGCTCCGCTCCCTCTGTATTTTGTCATCAGAGATAGACAGAGAAATCCTAGCCAAGATGCATGATTTAGCAGATGTTTTGCAAAAGGTTCCATTCTTCTGGCCTTCAGCACATGTGGAGCTGTCAGGAGCCCTGTAAAGATTTTATAAGTCTTATAAGTCATAGTTTATTGAGCCTGGGATGGAATTTAATATATCATCATTGTTCTGGAAGTTCCCTCATTTTTGTATGATATAGTCTATAGCTTTATTTACCTTTAAACCAAAAATGTTAGCTATAAAAATGTGCAGGCTGGGTTCCCCCACTGGCGCCCCTGTGCCTTTGCCTTCTGTGCCTGGCTCCTTTTTTGCTTCACGAGGACAACACTGTCACTTTCTTCTCAGGACTGCTGTTATCAGCACACCGAGCCAGCATTTTAGCCAGCTTTTCGTTCAGTTTAATTTCTTTTGGAGGAAATGTTTCCCTAAGTTTCTTAATGAGCCTGCAGTCTTACACAATCAGTCCCCTTTTTACCAAAGTTGTCACTTGCTTGTGAAGTTCCAATCATGCCAGAAGGCATTGGGATTCCTGAGATCACATAGCACTTAGAAAAATTAACACCGAAAAGTGACAGCCGAAGTTTTATGCAAAATTACATGGCCCAGCAACTGGGATGCCTGAGCAGGTCAGGCCACTTGTATGTTGGACATGTTTTACCAGATTTGAAGCATATGGCGCAGACTCGTGTGCAGCACTGGGAAGAAATGGTTGAACATGTGTCTCAACAATTCTCTGTGATAGATCATCTTTTTTTGAAGTCCCCATTTTATCGACGAGGAACCTGAGGCTTGGAGAAGTGACGTTCCAGACCTCAGGTGACACTGCGAGTCTTTGGCCTGCATTTTGTTGCACGACAGCTTTGCTCTTAGACTTGGAGAGGGACCACACAGTCTCACGTGGTCTTGGAAAGAGTGTGGCATTGAAGCCAGCTCGTTGTGGGTTCAAACCCCCTCAGGCAGGGATGATTCTCCATGGCATTTCTTCTTACTAATATCCATCTCTTTCTTAAAGCTTCTTCTGAGGCTTCTTTTTTTTTAAGATTTATTTTTTATTTATACATACAAGCTGGGGCGCAGGCCAGAGGTGTGGGGCGGCGAGAGGGTTCACCAGAGACAGAGCGGGGAGCAGAACAGGCAGATCAGAAATACACTGCTGAGGGGAGCAGCGGGCGAGGCAGGAGAGGTCTGCCGCACCATGTGGGATTCCCCGGCCAGGCGTCGAACTCACGTCACCGCTGCTGACAGCTCCACAGCGCAGGGCTTAACTGCTGCGCCACCGGGGAGGCCCTGAGGCTTCTTTTTTTTCTCTTCTGCCCTCAACTAGATCTGTTACTATCCTTCCTTTTGAATCCCGGAAGCAGTTTGTTATTCTTTTGATAATAGGTTACTACACTTGAACTCTAGTTGATTCTTGCTACAGCTGTTTTTCAGAGACTCATGTACAAGGTCATGTGCTCAGCTTCTGGGGACACAGAGATAGAACACATTTCCTGCAAGCAGCTCACCGCTAGCACGGGAGGTAAGGCTTGTTCACAATCATAGTAGTAACCCCTGTGTACCACGTCCTGTGTGAGGCACTTTGCAATGCCTTTTGAATCCACTCCTTCCAACAGTTATATCAGATAGATATTGTAAATCCCATTTACAAGGTGAAGAAACTGAGGTCAGGAGATGTTAAGTTAAATGACTTACTCAAAGTGACCCAGCTTCTTATGGAAGGAGCTGGGATTTGACGCAGTCTGAGGGCTACGCTTGGTGCTTACTGCTACGCTGCCCGGCCCGCCACAGAGCACAGGTAGAAAGTTGATGAACGTGCCTTAGGAGGGTTACAGCAAAAGTGCCAAGTGGCTTTAGAGGAGGAACGTAGTGTTCATACTGGTCTTCCCTGCCCCAGCTCAGGCCCCAGGGGACTGGCTTTCATTCCCCCATCCTCAGTGCTTGGACCAGTGTTATGAATCATGACAGGTGTTTAGAGAATGTGGGTGGAATTTAATACAGTGACTGTTTTCAGGAATATAGTGTGGTTGGGATTTGCGCCACATCATGCAACACTTATTCCCACACTGCAGCCTTGCTGGGCCGCTCTACTTGGGCTCCCTCCTGTGTGCCTCTCTGGTTGGGGATACCATCACACAGCAGAGGGGAGATTTAGTACAAAACATTTCATTGTGGGCTCGGCTATTTTTTATTAGCTGGATTTCTATGATCTGGGAGGGTGTATTTCTATTTAACTTCTTTGTTTACGCAAATTTTGGTGTATGAATAAAGGGGTGCTTGGGTGGGATTTTGGGGAAGTCATTTCTGTTCATATCCTTTTTTCAGGGTAAATATTGGATATTCGATATTGATCTTGATTGTTGAATGTAGTTATGAGACAATGTGATGAAGAAGAAGGTGGGACAGCCTTGTAGTTAAACACGTAACCTTTGGAATCAGGTCACTCTGGGCTTGAACTTCGTCTGCGCTGTAGCACATTGGTGCCCTGGAATGAGCTACTTAACCTCCCTGAACCTCATCTCCCTCATCTTTAAAATGGGGACGTGATGGTTCTTGTGAAGTTTGAATGAAGTGATGCACATTTGAAACTCTCAGTGAGTATCAACAGTTATAACAATGACCAGACCATTCATTTGAAACAGAATTTGAGCTAGTTTCACTAGCTGCTCGTAGCGCTCAACCAAAGTTTATTACCCATGCGCTGTGGATAAGGCAGATGCATTCCTTCCCATAGCTTCATTGTCAAACATGGGTTTTAAGGAATGCTAATGTAATATGTGGAAAACACAAGTAATTTCCATAATGAAAATGTCATGCCAAAGGATACACTCATAATTTCTTCTTTTTCTATTTTTCTTAATTTTCTGGGAGTGAAAGAAATGGCACTATGAATTCTGGGAAAGCCAGATGTGCTGTAAATGCAAAATGCTCAGTTGCCTTAGGAGTCACAACAATTTGCAAATGAAAGACCATGCTATTAATAATTAGGCTGGGGAAATAGAATTAATCAGGATTATCTAAGACAAACCTGGATATCTGGTACCCTACACAGAGGTTATGAGGATAAGCTATGGAATCAGACTTGAGTTAATCAAGGCTCTATTACACTCTTTTTCTCTTTTCTTTTTTTAATCTCTTCCATGATGTCCATTCTGTTTTGTTGTTGGTATCATGTAGAATTTAAGAAGACAGGTTATGGATTCCAAATGGAGATGGGGCCCTATCTTGCTCAGGCACTTGTTAGCTGTGTGACCTTGGGCAATTTTTTTTAACCTCTATGGACCTCAGTTTGCCCTCTGTAAAATGGGTATAATGATAGTACCTTATATCATAGTGTTTTAAAGATAGTAGTAAGTATGGAAGACTTTCCAAGTGGGACTGTTTGAGGAGAAAGTACTGATTAGAGTGCAGAATGTGTCCTGGGTGGTAAGAAAGAGGATTAGCTTGGTCAGGTGGGACCAGGTGGTGAAAGGCTTGAAAGTCTGGCAGGAATGTGACCCCTATGTATTGACAGCAGTGTTAGCCTCTGCTCAAATTGCATCTTCACTTTCTTAGTGGGGAACAAGGCAGACAAAAATTCCTGCCCTCATGGAGCTTTTAGTCTGGGGAGAAAGAGACCAAAAACTATGTAGCCTGCTAGTTAGCTAGAGATAAATAGATACCATTAATCATCCTGAAGAAAATGAACAGTATGCTAATGGGGACTAATGGTAGTTGCAAGGGTGGGGGTTACTTTATATAAGGTAATCAGGGAAGTTGTTTGTGAGGAGATGAGAACCGAAGACTGAGAACTGAAGACTGAGAAATAACTGCTTGGAGAGAAGAGGAGAAGCATTCCAGGCAGGGTGAAGTGGTGCATGCAAAGCCCTAGAAGCAGGAAGGAGAAGTTGAGAAGAGTCATTTTGGCAGGAGAGTGCGCTGTGAAGAAAATAAAGGACTGTGATGTGATAGAAAGTGACAGGGCTAGGGGAGGGGGCAGGTCCTCTAAATAAGGGGTCAAGAAAGGCCTCTCTGGGACTTGAATTAAGACCCGAGTGGAGACAAGGAATCAGCCATGCAAAGATCAGGGGAAAGAAATTTTCGGACAGAAAGAATGGCCACTGCGAAGGCTCCTGGGTCTAGATGCCTGGTCTGTGGAGAGAAAGCAAGGAGGTCATCCTGGCTGGAGTTGAGTCCAGCGTAGGGAGTGGGAAGAGAGGGGGCGGGAGAGCTGGAGGGAGCCGGTCAGATGCTGTCGCACGAGCCATGGTGGACATTGGATTTTACTCCAAGGGGGGAGTGTTGTCGGGGCTGGCGGAGGCGGCCTTTGAGCAGACAGTGTTCCGTCTCTGCTGGAGACCTCTTTTATGCTCAGTGACTGAGGTGGCTCTGCCTTACTATGGGCTGTCGTTCGCTGAGGGTAACCTGCCTTACACCCTGGACAGGGATCTTCTCGAGTCAGGGGCCAGGGCTTAGGCATTTGGATATGAAGAACCTAGCACAGGGCCTCCCTGGTGGCGCAGCAGTTAAGCGCTGAGCTGTGGAGCTGTGGAGCTGTGGCAGTGGCAACTGGAGTTCGATGCCCGTGGGAGATTCCCACATGGCGCGGCAGACCTCTCCTGCCTCGCCCGCTGCTCCCCTCAGCAGTGTGTTTCCATCCATGCGTGTTCTGCTCCCCACTCTGTCTCTGGTGAGCCCTCTCGCCGCCCCACGCCTCTGGCCTGTACCCCAGCTTGTGTGCATAAATAAATAAATCTTAAAAAAGAAAAACCTAGCATGGTGATAAAAACTCCCCCTCCCCCTCTCGTTTGTGTAAGAAAAGGAGGAGTGCATCTTGATGACAGTAATGAAGGTCCAAACTAGAGAAGCACGTGGAGAAGGGAAAATGTATTGCTAGCGCGATCCACATTTTGGGGGTTTTAAGGGTATTGCGAGGGCAAATCAGTGAATGCTTAAGTTACTGTGTGTTTGACTCCTGATGGCCGGAGTGACATGCTGGAGCAGAATCTTGGGGCATCTCTAAGGGGTCAAAAACCAGGCTTTTCTTTTGCCTTTCTGGGCGGCCTTAATTTGTAGGTACAACTGCTTCTAGTCTGATTGGGTAAGACTCTCGTGACAGTGATGGCTCAGAAATAAGTCTTTCATTTTGCTGAAGTAAGCTTTTAAGCCATATATCCTTTTCTCCAGAAAGTTCTCAAGCCTTAAAATAATGTTGATAGGTAATACTTTTAAATACTTCTAATATGTGCTATGTTCTGGCACTTATTATTGAGCTTTCTCTACACTATTTGTCTTGCAACAATCTTTTGGAACAGGTAATCCTATTATTAATATTACTATTTTACAGAAAGAAAACAAGTTTAGAGAGGTTGAGACATTTGCTTAGGGCTATACCGCTACTAAATAGTATAGCCCTGATTTTTTTTCAATTTTTATTTATTCATGCATAGAAGATCAGGGGTGTTGGCCAGAGGTGTGGGAGGTGGTGAGAGGATTCGCCAGAGGCAGAGTGGGGAGCAGAACAGGTGGATCTACTGAAATACACTGCTGAGGGGAGCAGAGGCCGAGGCAGGAGAGGTCTACTGCACCATGTGGGTCAGCTCCCTGGCCGGGGATTGAACTCGTGCTGTAGTGGCTTATGATAGCTTCATAGTGCTGAGACTTACCCCCTGCACCACTAGGGAGGCCCTATAGCTGGGATTTGAACCCCTGTCTGCCCCTCTTCCTACTGGATATGACCACTAAAAGGTTAGTTTCTGCACTGGCAAGCCCCACTTACACTGTGATATGGTTGGATTCATTAAGACACAGCTGGTTTCTTTCCAGGATTCCCCCAATACAGGGGGTTTGTAGGACTTAAGCAGATGTCAGCTAACTGAGGCTGGAACAGTGCATTCCTACTCAGGACAAAAGTGTGTGTCATCTTTCTTGAAGGGGGAGGTCACACCTTACATAGCTTTCAGACACCCACTGTTTGGTGCACAGAGTAGCCTTAGAGAGATGTTTATTATACGCTGAATTGACTCGAACTCAATTTCTAAAGGCCAAAATATTATGACTACTCCCATTCCAGCCAGGCAAGGATACTCCAAATTTCTCTATAGTCTTTGTAGGGGGGTTGGTTCAGCGGGGTCTGTGAGTGTGTTTGGGCAGGGTGGAAGGGAGCTGCCATAAGCTTCCTAAGTCTTAAGACTGATATGGGAAGGGGAATGAGCTCTCCCTCCCACCTACCGCCTTTACTTCATTCAGTAATACGTTTAGTTTATGAAAATATGTCGTGTTTTCTTAAAAGCAAGGGAGGAGAGGGGGAGCTTGATAATTTATACTTTGCCAGTCTCATCAGTGCCTTAACATAACTCCCTGTTCAGGCTGTGAGGGAAAACTGAATACTCTCTCTGGGAATTGGGATGTGTGCCAGGGGTTGCAGAGAGCTCAGCAGCTCCGCCTGTATACTTAGGTCTGCTCTGGCCAGTCCAGCATGTGGATCAGATCAGGGAGTAGTAAATGCCATTTTGTTTTGATACTGAATTGAAATGAAGGGAAAGAAAGTGCCTGTTTCATGAGATTAAAAGAAAGGAAAGTTTTGGAGAAATTCGAACTTGATGTACCATTAAAGAAGAATATGTGATTCATCAGCCTGGGTTTAAAACATGTGGGATTATGGAAAGCTGGGATTTTCCCAAACAACCCTAGAATGAGGATTGTCCCAGGTATGGCAACTGTTTAGTTGTGTATTGATGGAAAGGGACAGAAAATATACAGGAACCTAATACTAAGAGCAATTGAGTTTCATTAAGTATATGCATAAAAAGAGGCATTTTATTTATTTATTTATTTTTATTTTATTTTATTTTTTTATTGTTATTTATGTCTTTTACATTTTGTATTCCCCTTGGGCAGCCCACCACCAATTCACCCATGATCCATCTCCATGGTCCCCTGTATTCTCCTCTCTTCCATTTTGTGCCATTATCCTCCCCTCCCCCCCCCACCGCTGAGTGTCTCTCTCCCACCCAGCCTCCCTATCATCCTGTTATAAGTGAAACCATTCGATCTTTTTCTTTTTAAAAGAGGCATTTTAATGTAGGTACATATCCATATTGTAGAATAGAATTGTTTACCAAAAAGTGTATTTTTGTCTACAGTAATAATGCGGTTCCCAATTACTGAGCCTGATTTATGTTTCAGGCTTTGTGGTAAGCACCTTGTAGACACTGTCTAATTTAATTCTCACAATAATCCTATGAAGTATGTGCTATTATTACCCTTAACTGATGTGGAAACTGAGGTTCAGAGTGGTTAAGTAACTTGTGCAAGATCACACAGCTAATGAGTAACCCAGCTAGAACTTTGAAGTGAATCCTTGGCTTCAGGGGGACTTTTAACACGCCCAGAGCCACCAACTGTGAGGATAAAGTGCTTGGGTTTCTAAAATGAGATAGAGAACTATGTCTCATGGACTCTGTTGTATGTTTGTGCATATATTTTAAATTCTTCAGCAGAGAAAGTGGATAATTTTCATCGTGCTTCTTAAATAATAATTGTCTAATTGCCTTTAACACTCACAGCCAGGTAGTAGTTAACTGATGTTTGTTAGGAAATTCTCTTGGCAGTCGCTTTTTGAGAAAGATGATCAAAAGCACATCAAGAATGCCAGTTAATGCCATCATTATTTACTTAGTATAAATTTACAATAACAGGAAAATATGTTCGTGGAAATAAAATATCATCTAAAGAATTTAAAGAATTGAAAATGATTCCCATCTTTGTTGTTTGGCCTTACCTTCCTTTAAAAAATAAACAAACCTGTTTATCACTTTGTCATAGGAAACAATGACCTTGTCGATAAAAAAAAAAGGTAAGCTTAGGTAGGAATAATAAATAACTGTCATCTTGAATGAAAAAACTTTGTAAAATGTTTTTTTTTAATCCTTTAAGTTTTCTTTTGAAGAAAGGCAAGTAGCTTAAAGATTAATTGATAGATCAGACACCAAGAAACACCTATGTTTACCTTCTGCCAAAATAACATCAGAATTGATAGTTCAGCTGCTCCAAAATTTGGTCAATTTAGTTGCCTTCACTTTCTCCTTAGAGATCCTTTGTTCCCACCAAATCAGGTGCTTCTCAGATAGACCCTATGCTTTCTGACCTTGCTGTCTTTGTTCTTGCTGGCTCTCCTTCCTAGAATTCGTTCTTCCTCTATCATCATACACCCAACCCCCCACTCATTATTCCAGGTTAGTTTACATGTGACTTTATGAAGGTTACTCTGATCTTACATGAACAACATCTCTCTCCTGTCTGCCCCACCTCTGTTACCTTAGCAATCTCATGGCATCTTGCTTTTCTATTTATTGAACACCTCTCATTTTCCACCTTGAAATTTAGTTTTTGATGCATTGGTCTTATGCCTTCTGCTAGTCTCTAGATTTGCTGGAAACAGAACACATTTTTACTCGACTTTGAGTGGTTCTTTAATACCAAACACAATGCTTTGTGTAAATCATTCAGAAACATCCATTCAGATTTGTGTGTCTACCATGTGCCAGACACTGAGTTTTCAGAGTGTGTAAAATGGTTCCTCCCCTCACAGTATTCATGGGAGACAGACGTATTAACAAAGAGTTTCAACGTGATCTGACAGTTAATAAGATAGAATCATGAAGAGAATACCATAGAAGTCCAGGATCAGAGGTTGAGCAGGGTGCAAGGCCTAGTCTGGAAGATGGGTGGTTGTGTCAATAACTGGGATATAAAATTCATGGTTTCAAGTTGAAGCCATTCTAGAAGATGGCAATATTCAGGCCAATGAATGTGAGTTTAGGGTATGTGATGACTTTTCCAACTGATCAATGGTGCCAAGAATTGGGGGAGGAGGATGCCAGTGAGCCAGGTGCCAGAATCCTCAGTAAATAAAGGGGAAGGCCCAGGAAAGGAGTAGTCATCCCAGGGAGGCGTAGAAAATGGCGTCTTCAAATGGTGAGAGCATTATGGGCAGAAGGACATTTCGTGAAGCTGGAACGTGGGTCTGGTAAGGGCGGTGAGGCAGCAGGGCGCTGCTTCCCTCTTCAGCCCCACCCTCTGCACTCCAGAGTTCGGACATTAGAGATCAAGCAGCTTCAGTTGGTGAGAACTGCATAGTGAGACTCATTGTTTCTGTGGAGAGCTGGTTCTTTGTTAGGGCAGGAAGTAGAAGGTGTTCTGTGAAAACACTGAGGGTACAGAGGTGCTTATTTATAAGTTGGATAAATATAGATAAAGCTGATAAAATGGGAGCAGTGGAAGGGGTCTCAGGGATAACCTCGTCTACCTTTACCACCCTGCAATTAAAGATTATGAGGCCCAAAGCAAAGGTAATTTTTCTACTTGGGTTTCAATAGCTAAATTTGTAAAAACTTTTCAAGCAGCTTTTTTAAAAAGATTTATTTATGCATACAAGCTGGGGTACAGGCCAGAGGTGTGGGGCGGCGAGAGGGTAGGGTTCACCAGAGACAGAGTGGGGAGCAGCACAGGCAGATTGATGGAAATACACTGCTGAGGGGAACAGTGGGTGAGGCAGGAGAGGTCTGCCGCGCCATGTGGGAATCTCCCTGGCCGGGTGTTGAATTCGCATCGCCTCTGCTGACAGTTCCACAGTGCAGCGCTTAACCGCTGCACCACCGGGGAGGCCCTCAAGCAGCTATTTTGATACATAGATCAGTGTTTTTCAGAACGTGCTTGAAGGTCTTCCAAGGTAGTCTGTGGACTTTGTCATACTATAGTGTTTTTAATATAATAATAGATAATCTTAGAATACTCAATATTTCTACAAACATATTAATAACTTTTTCTCCTGTGGCAAGTTCTTTACACATATTTATGGCTGATTTCTCCCCGCAGCCCCCAACCCCAACCCAATAGTGTGTTTTTTGACCATATAGTCCTCAAAGCTTCCACCATACCACTCTGCTAAAGTAGCTCTTACAAAGGTCATCAAAGACCAACGGGTCATTAAATCTGACAGGTACTTTTCAGTCCTCATTGTATTCAACTTATTGGCAGCATTGGATACTGACAGTCATTCCTTCCTTCTTGAAGTACTATATACTTCCTTGCCCTCTATGAAACCATCGTCACCTGGTTTTATTAGGCCTCCTTTTTTTTCCATCTCTTTTTCAGGTTTATCATACTAATTGAAGTTTGTGATGGGCATTGTTCTAGATACTCTTACCATCTCACGCCATACTTTTTCTCTAGTGGTTTAATCTATTTCCATGGCTTAAAATACCATCTTTATGCTGTGGCTAGTTAGATTTCTATGCCCAACCTAAATTTCTTGTCAGAGCTCTAGACCCCTGTGCCATTCACTATCTCCATATGCTTATCTCAAGGGTATCTCAAATCCAGTATGCCTGAGAGTGAATTCATGGTTGCGTCACCCAAACTTATTCCTCCTCCAGTGCTTGGTTACACAGGAAGTACCCAAACCATCTGTTCTACTGTGCAAACACAAAACTTGAGTCACCTTCCCATTTCCCTTTCTTTCAATCGCCACATCAAATTCAACAGGATGTCTTAGTGATTTTACTTTTGATACTTCTCTCAAGTTCATCCACCTATCTCCATTTCCATTAATACCACATCTAGTCAAGTCACGTTGTAGATTTCTTTTTTGGTAATACTTTATTGATGATGTAATGCCCATATCATAAAACATACCTATTTAAATTGTACAAGTCAATGTTTTTTTTTAAGATTTATTTATTTATACATACAAGCTGGGGTACAGGCAGAGGTGTGGGGCAGCGAGAGAGTTCACCAGAGACAGAGTGGGGAGCAGAACAGGCAGATCAGAAATACACTGCTGAGGGGAGCAGCAGGCGAGGCAGGAGAGGTCTGCCGCACCATGTGGGATTCTCCCTGGCTGGGCGTCGAACTCGCATCGTGCGCTGCTGACAGCTCCACAGTGCAGCGCCCAACCGCTGCGCCACCGGGGAGGCGCCAAGTCAATGGTTTTTAATATATTTGTAACATTGTGCAACCATTGCCACTATCTAATTGTAGAACATTTTCATCAACTCCAAAGGGCCCCATAATCTTTACCAGTCACTTCTCCTTCCTCCTTATTCAACCCATGACCAGCCCTAGGCAACTATTAATTTACTTTCCAAGTAACAACAACAAATGTTGGCGAGGGTGTGGAGAAAAAAGAACTCTCCTACACTGCTGGTGGGAATGCAGACTAGTCCAACCACTATGGAAAGCTGTATGGCAGTTCCTCAAATTGCTAAAAATGGAGCTTCCATACGACTCAGTAATACCACTTCTGGGAATCTACCCAAAGGACACAAAAACATTAATCCAAAAAGATACGTGCACCCATATGTTTATTGTAGCATGTTCACAATTGCTAAGATATGGAAACAACCCAGATGTCCAAAAATAGATGATTGGATCAAGAAGATGTGGTACATATACACAATGGAATACGATTCAGCATTCAAAAAAGATAAACACATGCAATTCGCAGCAACATGGATGGAGCTAGAAGGGATCATAGTCGGCGAAATAAGCCAGAGAGAAAGAGAAAAATATCAAATGGTTTCACTCATAACAGGAATATAGGAGAATCAAATAAGAAAGAGACATTCAGCGAGGGAGGGGAAGGGAAAGGGCTCAAAATGGGGGAGAAAAGCGCACAAGAGACTATGGTGATGCTTCACAGGTGAATCGGTGGTGGGTAATCTACAGCAAATACACAATAATGTAAAAGATATGAATAATAAAAAAATGTTATATATCAAAATATATTAAAAAAATAAAATACATAGTATTTCATGATTGACTTCTTAGACTTTGCAAAATGTTTTGGTTCATCCATATTAAGATTTCATTCCTTCAGTGGCTGAATAATATTCTGTTGTATGGATATATCATATTTTCTTTATCCATTCCCAGAATTGATGGATATTTGGGTGGTTCTACTTTTTGGCTATTACGGATAATGCTGCTGTGCTAGCGTACTAGTTTCATGTGGACATATGTTTTCAGATGGGTATATACTTAGGAATGGGATTGCTGGGCCATATGGTAACTTTATGCTTAACTTTTGGAGGAACTTCAGACTCTTTTCTAAATTGTCTGTATGACTGTATGTTTCCAACAGCAATGTGTGGGTCCCATTTTTTTAGCTGGTTGAGTTCTAGTTTAACTTTGCTTTTAATGTGTTGTGAGGACTAGGGGAATCCAAATCAGCCTGTCATATTATGAAAATATAAACTGCTAAAAGTAAGATCGTCTAAATCTAGCCATATCTAAGCATCTTAGAAAAGGGTTGCAAACATGACAACCAGATTCACAATAATAAAGCTTTTGTCAAAGAAAAAATTATTGCCACATTTCATCAAAACTGTAGCCATTCCAATTTAACTGTTAAAAACAACAAACACACCAGACTTCTAATCAAATAAAGGAATTGCATTGGTCCTTGTTTAAGACTGTATGAGAGGCATCCTTTCTTCTAGGATTCATTGAGCCGAACATCTCTAGTAAATATGCTCTATGCTTTGCTCTTTAATAGCATTTTATGATGTATAAACTTAAATAATGACGTTTCCTAGGTAGTAGGTTTCACTGGATTTCAGTAGCTGCTCCTATTTATATACACAAGAATAAAAATCATAACAATCAAGAGCAGGGGGTATAGCTCAGGGTTAAGAGATTCTGATGACAGATCAAGAGGTCCCTGTTTGAAAAACTCATAGATGCTGGTCACATTTCTTCTATTTAGGTTAAGGGATTGTGTTTGGGGGTTACTTTTGCTTTTTTTTTTTTTTTTAACTTACTGGCTTTAAACAATATTAGGTCTTCTGGCTATAGTTAGCAGACCCTGGAGAGAACTAAAGGCAAACAACCATGTTGAACATATAGAACACAAGAGGTCAGATTTAGGTGAATGGGGTTTTACTATAATAATAAAATATTTAAGAATCATAATACTCTGCTTCATAGTTTAGTTGAACTTTTTAAAATACATACAGTTTCTAATGGGAAAGCACTAGAAAATATTCTGATGAAAAAAATTTGTATGTTATTATTTCCTAGTAGAAATCATTGACTTTTAGTGACATTCATTTAATTTTATCATTTTAGACAGAACAAGATAACGAGTAGGAAAGATTCTCTCTGACAGCTGAAAACTGGTTGATCATGAAACTGAATTTTGATGCATTTGAAAGAACTGAATATAAAACTGAATTTCCCCTCCTAAATAACAAACACACAATATCAAAAATCTTTAAGTATCAGGTGAGTGTACATCTGGAAATTCAACACATAGGGTACAAATTCCCTCTTTTTTTCCCCTCTAGAAGTTATTTACTCAACCGCACCCTTTTTTTTTTTTTTTAAAAAAGCTGGAGATGTCCTTAGAGACTTTTTAACTAGTAGATCAGGAAATTTGAGCTTGGGGAACTTTAATAAATGAGTTAAAAGTCACAAAGTTAATTACTCTCATACTGGATTCGAACTCCTGTTTCCTTATTGTCATTTTTGCCTCGTTCATAGAGAGAGTAATATGTCTGCATAGATATATGTGCTTATTCTCTATTTTTTTCTGATTATAAAAATAATCGTAAAAATATGTAAACACCAGTCAGGTGCAGAAAGCAGAATGAATTCTGATGTTCCATTTTGGTGAAAGGCTAGGTATTTCATACAGATCAAAGGGAGAGAAGCCACCTTAGGGTATAGCTTAAAGCATAAAGCTGAGAAAAGTCTAATTTTTTGAACTTGTGCTTTTTTCCCATACCATAGGAAAACATTCATTCAAAGTCTGTCATTACTGCAGACCCAAATTTAGAAAGTTATGGCTGTGATATTGCTACTCTTGGAGGAAGACATCACACAGAGCAGTTTTGCAAAATGTTATGAAATTGAGTGCTATGGAAACAGGACACCACCCGATTCCCCTTTGGAACACATGAGGTAATCATTTGAATTATACCTTTTCGAAGGCATGTTAGAATGCATTTTTAGATCGCTGTTTGAAACAGTGATTAACATGACCCTTTTTGGGGGAATTTTGATTTGCTTGTCAGCTGCCTGGAAACACAACAGGCTCTAAAAGAGGGTTTATTACATAGTAATACAACCCAAAAGGCAAGGTGCATACAAGAAAGAAGAGAGATTTTTTTCTGTCCTGGTGTGGCTCAGATATTTATTAATCGAGATGGCATTTGCAGTGGCAAATCCCTTTTCCCCTTTCACACCCCCTCTGGCTGGCATATGATGATAGCATTAGAGCTGATGCCACTTGGCCGATCATGCATTGCTGATCACCATTCAAGGCAAGAGGAAGAGACAAAAGAGAAGGCCCAGCAGTCCCTAGAGTACTAATGTGAGGGCGAAACTGCTCATTTGAAACGTTTTAAAATTTCATCCTATAGCTAAACAGTAACAAAATGTATTACTTTCCTCTTATTCTTACATGTTGTTAGATGGGAAGAGTCCATTATTTATGAGCCACTTGCAAAGCTGCTCCTCCCACCTCCCCACCCCCCTCCCACCACCATCTTCCAGTCCCAATAGAAAGTACTACGTGTCTTATTTAGTAATCTTCCCTTTGTTCTACTCCATGCTTCCAGTTTAAATATGATGGGTTATATGAAATTGGTCATATTAGTAGTATCAGGTGCCAGAAAACAGAAAAGAACTAAATATAAATACTAATTGCATTCTGTGGGGTTCTCCTGATTTTACTAAATATTCTATTGCTTCATGTTTAGAATTCATTTGACTTCATTTAGAATTCATTGCTTGACATAATAAGGTGCTATATAAAAGACACGATTAGACATTTTTCTGATTACCACTTACACTGTTTCAAGAGACAGATAAAATATTTACAGATGAGTTTATGGACAGTTAGGTACCACATCCGCCTCCTTGTTGATTAGATTTTCTCTTAAAGGGATATAAAAGCACAGAGTCTTAAGAAGTTTTGAAAAGATCTCTAACTGCAATGAGCAGTCAGGATATTCATGAGAAAATGAGACAGTCTCTGGGATGTGGTGCCTCTTGGGTGTTTTGTAGATTTTATGCAAAAACAACATTATAGCCTCATTATTAATATCATTTAATTGCATCACGACAAGAAGGAAATCTAGCTATAAAAAGTGAGACTCAGAAAATATCACCCACTCTTCGTTAAATCCAGGCAATATTCTATGCAATGCAGTAGTAAACAGAATGGACAAAGAAAACTCTCTGCTTGTATGAGCTTGCATTCTAGTGAAAAAATGCTAATTGGACAGACTCAATGATATACGTGTAGGCAGAGGACTAATAATATTGCTGATTTAATCATGCGAAAACTGGAGACAGCCTCTAGGATTTATGTACAATCCTCTAAAGACATTTGACTCATTAATATCACATGGACTTGATAGCTAATATAAATGATTGGGATAAGTTTCTTATAAGAACTGTGCACTCTGTTACATAACTCAGATGAGAGCGATGTGGGAGGGGTCACTGCACTGATTCCCAGTTTTATTTCCTTCCTCTAGGATCGGGACAGTAACAAACTGTTTGTGAATATACGGCATCTGGCTAGAGTCAGGATTTTCTGGGTGTGTTCGAGATCATGTTATACATTAAAGATATTTTTCTAATTTTTTTCGCTTATGCCATATACAGCCCTTAAGAAAGAATGATGTGTTCTGCAGTAGGAGGTAGTGAAATAGAAAGAGGACAGTCTTAACAACCAGGAAATGGAGGTTGTAGTCGTGGTGCTGTTCATAAATTGAGTAACCTTGTGCTGTTTTCTTTTGGCCCACAACTTCCCCATCTGTAAAATTAGAAGTTTGGCAGATGATGCTTAATAATCCTTCCAATGAATACATTCCATCTATGACTTGATGATTTAGGATCATATAGAAGATCCTTCCCAGACTACAAATACAGAGTTTAATTTCTCACTTTAAATCATATTCTTTCTTGGAATCAATTTAAACACTTTCTTTAAAGCTAAAAAGGCATATAAGCAATCTAGAAGAGCTATTTTATTTGATCTTCAAAGTTCCAAGTAAAATAAAATAATCTTTAGAAATAACAATCCAAGATTTTATGTATGAAGATGGAGTTCATTTCTGATCACTGTTCCAATACTATAAATCCTTGCAAACTTTAAACACAGACTTCTTTTGAATTTAATGGAAATGAGTCAGTGATGCAGTGTGCTCAGAATAGTCATTTGCTTCTACATCAAACAATTTTCTGCATATTAATAATGAATAAAAATCACACATTCGTGGCACTCTGATCTCATTGATAATACCTGTCGCAGACTGGCATCAGTATCTCTGGCAATGTGCTAAGCTCCTTACATACCTCAAACCTACATATGTCAAGTCACTATACAGCTCACCCCAAGTCTTTGTATTACTGAGATTTAGATATTACTATATCTGCCTTTGCAAATTAATAAACTGAGACACAAGTAAGTCAAGTAATTTGATAAAGGTCACATACCCTGTAAGTGGCAGAGCTTGTGTTCAAACCTAGGTTTCTCTGATTGTGAAGTCTAATGGTTTTGTGTATGTACTGTGTACCACCTCATTCATTTCCCACAACAACTTTGTGAGGCAATATAAACCATTATAAGCATTACTTTATAGATGAGAAAATGACATCTAAGCGTTTGCATGAGTTGGCTCAAATCACAAAACTAGTAAGTAGTAGAACAGGGAGCAGAACCTAAGGACATTTATGCAATCGTATCTTAGCTTCCATTTGATTTTTTATATTAAGCAAGCACTTGTGAAAACAATTAAAATATTGTACCTGTCCATATCAACCATAGGAGTATTTCAGGTTTGAGAGCAGTATTTACAAATAGAGTTAGGTCATACATTTCAATTACAGAAGACAATCTATGTTATAGTCATTATACCAACCAAGAAGTTTTTTTTTTGAAACATTTACTTTTTGTCCAGCATTCTTCTAGGATCTATGTGACTGTAGAAAAACATATAACATAGTAGGGAGTTCATAATTTAGCTGGTATTTTACATTGCTCAGGCTGCTATAATAAAAATCTACTGGCTAGGTGGCTTAAACATCAGAAATTGACTTCTCACAGTTCTGGGAGCTGGAAGTCCATGAATTAAGGTACAGGCAGATATGGCGTCTGTGTGTGTACATGATCTTTTCTGGCTGCATGCTAATTGTGGGAGAGAGAGAAAGCGAGGTCTCTTCCTCTTTTCATAAGGGTACTTATTCCATCATGAGGTCCTACACTTATGCCCTAATCTAAACCAATTATCTCTGATATGCTCCACCTCCAAATATCACTGTGGGGGCTGGGGGTCGGGGGGAGTGGGCGACAAGTATTTAGCTTATAACATCTGGGAAGACTGTTAAGAAACTCTTAAAGAAGTAAACACTAAAAATGGTGTGCAGGATGGAAGCTTAAAAGAAGTTAGAAGAGAGAATGTTCAATAGGAGTTGCAGACTCCTTAAAATGAGTAGTACTTGAGTTTGGCCCTCAAGGAAAGTAGGGATTGTCCAGACTGATTAAGTCCCAGAAATAAAGATAGAAGTGGGAGTGATTTGGAATTCCTGGGACAGTGACTAGATGATGGGTAGAAAAGGGTTAAATTTAAAATGCCAGCTCTAATCTTCTGTTGTTGTCTGGAGCATTGTATTGGGAAGGATTCAGAGACTTGTGGGTGATCACGAATGCCTATATGATCACGGGAGGTGGGCAGTAAGAATGTGAGTGCCAGCCTTTGCCACTCCAGCCCAGAGCAAACTGGCTGGAGCAGTTTCTGTGGGGTTACAATGAGAGATAAAGTTGAAAAGAAAGCTTTGGGGTATATCATGGTCCTCTAGGCATGAAATGCCCAGTAGTCACAAGTGGACCGTGAGCTCTTGAAACATGGCCACTCCAAAATGGGGTGGGTTCTAAATGTCCTGCCCTCCCAAAGTCTGAGATATCGCATTAAAGCTTTTTAGTATTGATCATATGTGAAAATGATAAGGTTTTTGCCTTAGAGGTTAGTTAATACTTTGATTAATTTCCTAGGATTTTTTTTTTGGTATTTACTATGGTTGTGTAAACTTTTAACAGTGTGATAACTGGGTTAAGGGTGTGTGGAAACTGAACTACTTCTGTAACATTTTTGTACGTCTGAAATTATTCAAAAGTAGAAGGCTAACCAGATTAACTTGTCACTCTTAAAATTTTGTGATTACTCCATTTCTGTCACATTGACCACGATTATCCCCATCTCTCAGGTTAAAAGCCATGAGATCATAGTTGATTCTGCTTTCTTCAGCACACTCTATATCCAGAAAATGACTGAGATCTCTTGGTACTTTCTCTTAAATGTCTCTTGGATTATCCTTCTCACTCTTAAGCAAGTTATCGTGAGAAGGCACATCTGCTTAGGTGACTTTCTGGAGTGTTATCATCCATCAAAGGTATTTCTGAGTCAGAATCAGTTTAGGAATCCACACTGCATTTTGTTGTTGTAGGGATCAGGATATGCTACCCCAACTTCTGCTACTGTGGCATAGGATTACAGTGATACTTCTCTTAATGACATTTTGATCAAGGAAGGATCCATGTTTGACAGTGGTCCCAATGGGCTGCACCAGATACACCACCTGGGTTTGTGTAATCACACTCCGTGACATTCACACAAGATGGAATTACCTGATGACACACTTCTCACAATGCATCCCCATTGTTAAGTGATTATATTTAGAGCTGAAGGCAAGAATTCTCTGCCTTCTTCTTATGTGCCTAAGAACAGGGCATACATTTTCCTTGTGAAGGTGAATCCCTCCTCTGTATCCAAGAGGGGAGCAACTCATCACCAGACATAGAAAGTTGGCACTGAGATGAGTCGAATAAACAAATCTCACTAAAATAACCCCCACCTACCACTAGTATCCCTATATATTTTCTAGGCAGTTTCCCACACTTGATTGAGGTCCAAACCCTCTTCCTTTCCCTTTCCTTTGTTAAAATGGTATAGAATCCCCAGAACTAGCCATTACTTTAACTTCTGCTTATTTTCTTTCAACTCCCTGCATGTATAGTAGTAAGTAATATGAGTTTATGCCTTTTCTCCTGTTAATCTGTTCTTTGTTAGTTTAATTAACAGGCCCCAAGTAGTTAAGACAATACAGGAAAATGTCTTCCTCTTTGACATTGTCTTGTCTTCTAGGTCTCCCATCTGGGACAAATTAACTTCTGAATTAATTAAGGTAGTGCTGTTACAGGGCAGCCCCAATGTGAAATGGTCCTCTACCGTGTTCTTAAAAGGGACTTAGAATGAAACAACTGCAGGCACACACACAAGAATTAAAAAAGGGTTTATTTACAAAAAGAGAAAATGAAGGAAGGAACAACTTAGCTAGAAAGAGAGAGAGATAAATTGGTGAATGTGTCCTACTGGTTCTGCTGAGCTGGAACCCCCAATAGCACACTGAAAGCCTGTGAAAAACTAAGGGCCCTGACAGCCCTCATGTCTGGTTGTAGACCAGACCTGGCTGCTTAACTTTACCCTTAGTTCCTAACAATCCTCCCTTCAGTGGTGATGACATTGTGGGATCTGTAGTCCTTAGTGTCTTGGATATTTTTGGTCTGGGGTGGGGGTGGGGTCAATAAAACCTATTTGTGGAGTTTGTTTAGGATATACTTTCCCCCCAATAATTCAACTTGGGGCTCGAGGTAGTTAGAGAGGACCCTGCAGTGCAGGTCAGGTGGCAACATCCAATGACTAGCCTTCGGAATAGGTGCAGCCAAAATTAGTTCCTTTTTTTTTAAAAAAAGATTTATTTATTTATGCATACAAGCTGGGGTACAGGCCAGAGGCGTGGGGCGGCGAGAGGGTCCACCAGAGACAGAGTGGGGAGCAGAACAGGCAGATCGACAGAAACACACTGCTGAGGGGAGCAGCAGGCGAGGCAGGAGAGGTCTGCTGCGCCATGTGGGAATCTCCCTGGCCAGGTGTTGAACTCGCATGGCTGCTGCCGACAGCTCCACAGCATAGCGCTTAACCGCTGCGCCACTAGGGAAGCCCAAAATTACTCTTGTGAGCCACATTGACTTTTTGGAGATCTGTAGTACATTTTTAAAGGACATATATGTTTTAGTTAGGGATTGAATTAGATAATAAAATCAGTTCTTTTTCCAACTTGAAACAATCTTTTGAAATAGTTGAGAGAAATGACTAAATTTGTGGTTACAAATATTTTCTTCTCTTCTTCTCTGCCTCTTTACAACACTTTTGCCTTTCCCTTATTTCTTCTGTCTGCTGGATCTTCTCCCTTCCTTCTCTGTGTTGATCAGGCAACTATTAATTCAAGTTTTATAGGGTAGTTACTATTGAACCCTTACTTTGTTCTTTAGAGGTATTTGTGACAGTGAGTGAAATGCCTTAATTCTCTCATTATATTCTTAGGTCAATATTTACTAGGAAATTAAATCAAAGTTATGGCTGCTTTGGTTCATGCAAACTCATGAAAAGATGTTGCTGTCTTTTGCTTTGTATTTGCATTACATTTATAGAAAATGCTATTGAGATTCTTAAATACTCGCATCTGTCTTTCCTGAATTATACATATCTGTAGGTGTCTTAGAATATCTTGAGTGCTGGAATCAATTTAAATGGCAGGTCCTAATTGACAGGAATGATTTAGTGAAATTTCTTTAAACTGCTTTTTTTTTCCAGGGGAAGAAGCTTGACTTTACTCTGAACTTTACTCTTGTCTCTGAAAAAAAAAGTTTAGTGAGAAAGACTTGGTGTCAGTTAAGAAAAAAATGACTTAAGATTTGCATTCTTTAACCAATGGAAAAAATGAACAAAGTTTGCAATTGAAAAGGCACTTTACACCTTTTGTTGTCCCCAGTCCCCACAGAAATCCTATTATGCTTCAAGCATGCACTAAGGAATGTGCAAACAAGTCTTAGATCACTGACATGTTCTTGTAGTTTCTTTTATCAAAATATTTTCAACTGTATATACAACCCCCCATTCCTATTTCACCCAGCTGCCTCACCAATATGTTTACACCCTAGCATATCTCATTCCTAAAGGTTTTATTTTCTAGGCAGACATCCTAAATGCATTGAAACTAGGCTAGAAAGTCAGCAGTGTCTTGTCAAGGTGTTTGCGATGCAAGCAACCATTCACTTTAAGTTTGAAATTATTATCTGTTGTCTCCCACCGATGATGACCACATTCAAAATAGAAACTCATGGGAAGATGTTACATAAAAGCAGTTTATTTTGGTTAGAAGAGTAAAGATGCATGAAAGAGCTTCATAAAATGTAATCAGACCGTGTGAAAATACAGCAGTTGAGTTTCCAAAAATACTAGCGATCTTATTTTTTTATGTTTGGAATGTTTTAATACATTCTCTTTTATATAAATACTAACAATGGACTCCATATACATACAGGCACACCTTGTTTTACTGTCCTTCACTTCCTATTGCTTCAGAAATACTGGCAGGCTTCTCTCAGCCCTCTGCAGTGTATACCTCATTTCTGCCCAAGGTTTCTTCCATTAGTATTTTTGGCCCAGAGTAAATGCCCTGCCTATGTGGATAGTTTGGCAGCCAAACTGTGAGGAGCAGTCTGGATCATTTTAACCTGGACTTTTACATGCAGATCTGAGACCATCAATTGGGTAAATGCTTGACCCCAAATTTGTACCAATACAGCATTTTAGGCAAAATTACAGGATATTTTAGTAAGCATGATATGACAATCATATACTTTAATGAAATACAGTCTACATCTATATAGATATCTGTTTCCCACTTCACATGCCTCTTTTTTCAACAGTTACAAGTTTTCATCTTTGAGTATAAAACTTCACACATCATGCATGAAATTAGACGAAAGTTGGGTAAATTGCACGCACTGTCTATTAAACAGACCAAAGTTAGGTATCTCTCGGAGTTCTTTTGGATTTCAAATTAACATTTTCCTTTCTGAAGTAGAAAGGAAACTTTCTAGAAGTTTCTAGTAGTCATTTCTGTTTATCTCTCCTGTGAAAACCCAGAGTACCAAGCCCTACAAGCATATTTTCTTGTGCAGAATGGAATGGGAAAATGCGATGTTACAAAGTAAAGCAATAGAAAGCATAAGGCATCTTTAAAAGATTTTAAAGGTAGATCTCATTGGTAAATATCATGTGCTCAAATGTCACTGGAAAGCTTTATCAGGAGTAAATAGCAAAATAAAACGTTGTGCTACTTGGTGGATAAGCTGAATTGAAGAAAGTTAAGATAAAGTATATAAATATGTATGTTTAAGTATTGCCCATAGGGTTATTTTAGTTACAATGATTATACACATTCACTCTGAAATAATAAAATTATATTGCAACATAATTACATTGAACGGTTTTGTAGTTTTTTGCTCTGGGAAAGAAATTGCATTCCCAGCTGTTTCTCAACTCCTGTAATTTAGAGAAGTAAACCTTTTGTTCTTAAAACTTACTTAGTTCCTTCTAATTCTCTTGATGGACATCCATTTCTACTGCCTTATTTTATGTTAATATCTAACAAAGGAATGCTGTTAGCCTCCTGCCAGTAAAGGCCCCACCTCCTTTGTTGGGGGGGGGTGAAGAGGAGGGGGTTTCTTTTTTATAGCCTTTTACTTTACAGAAGACTTTAAACTTCCTCTCTCCACATCTAGTCAAGAAGAGAATTTCTGCATGAGCTAAAAATTCCTAGGAAAAGGCTATAGCCCCCAAGTGTGGAAGGTGGTTCTTAGCTGTCAATTCCCTTTTGTTATTCGCTCAAATGGAATTATGAAATGTTCCTGGCTTTGTAGGGCAGAACGCATTTCTCCCGAGCAAATGCAAATGCATTAGGTGTGCCCAGGTAATTTGAAATGCTCATGCTGGCAGCTTTTCTGCATGAGTAAAGCTGTTTAATTAATGCATTTTTCCCTTCCTTGTGATTAGTTGATTCTGATTTTCTTTGAATAAATTAAACTCTCTGTAATATGCTTCCTATAGCTTCTTGGGCTACCCAAGGCCTGATACCTCCCACCAGGAGGGCAGATGCAAAGAAATGAAATGATTCCTCTGCATATTTCTCACAGAGATTTTTCTGCTATACAAAAGACTCTGATTTTCCTTGTAGCACGGCTTGGACGAATGATGTGTTCAAAGAAGTTCTGAGGGTTTCTGTGGATGTCGCTCTCTGATAATAATCCTCCAGCTCAAATACTGGAAATGGGTGGTGCTTCCGTTTAGTTTTGTTTTATTGAGATTTTGGGAGTAAACATTCAGTGAGATAGGAAAAATGTGGCATAAACACTTTCCCTAATAACAGTGCTCACGTTAACTGTCACTGCTTAGCACATATGCCAACTTTATGTGTGGCATGGGAGGTTAAAATTTTTCCTTACGTACCACAGGTCTCTAAAGAAAAAATCTTTGATTTGTGAAAAGAATTTATTTACATCAGAAAGGCAGAGTGGCATAGTAGAAAGAAAGCTAGACTTTTAGGCAGGAGAACTGTGTCTGAAGCTCTGATTCTGACATAACCAGTTTCTGTAAAATTGAAGTCTGTAGCAGGCATCATCTCTGAGGTGGGCCCCTCCTAGGTCTTGGAGCCTCGATATCTTTATAAGTCAGCTATCTTAGCAGGGACTGATAGCAGCTCTCAAGCTGCTGTCCCATTGTAGGGTTTTGCTTCTATAACCAAAAGCGAAATCCTTAAGGAGAATGCTCGCATCTGCCTTTCCCCATTCCACTCTGACACACTCCAGAGCTAATGCAATCACATTCTTGAGAAAATAATTCACGAGCGTAATGACAGCGGTCACAAGAACACCAGTTGGTATTTTGTAGTTCTTTTCTCCTACATACTTGAGACTTGTGGCAGCCTCGTAGACTGATTTGTATGTATTTATGTATTTAATAGACTCTTGGACTTCATTTTGAAGAGCCATGTCAGGGAACATTGGAAATCAAAGCCAATGCTGCTGTTTTCTTCTGTCCTCTAGTTTTTATTAATACGTTTTCCCTGCTTGCATTGTTCAGTCAATAAACAATAAACCCAGCACCTCTAGCTCAGGGCTAATTGACGTTGATTTGCAGAAATAGGAGTAGCTTACTTCCCACTCTAGAAGTGTTCCTGGAGAAGTTCTGTATGATTAAGAACTGATTGATCAAGAGGGGAACAATATTTTTACACTGACCCTTATAATTATGTGAAGATCCTTTATGTTATGAATGATTTTCTTTGAGGTCTCTCACCACTCACAGTAGGTAATGAGCTAAATGTGGTTAGTGTTTAAAGTCGACTAGTTTAAATGGACCCAGTCCTTAAGGTATTATCTTAAAATGTGAATCGAGCTGTTTTCATCTTAAATTTTTATTTTGCAATAATTCCAAACTTAGAACAAATTTCTAAGTTCAATACCAAGAGTTCCCGTCTACTTCCCCAGTTATTCACATTTGCTTTAGCATTCTCTTTTTTTTTTTAATTTTTTTTTTATTTATACATACAAGCTGGGGTACAAGCCAGAGCTGTGGGGCGGCGAGAGGGTTCACCAGAGACAGAGCGGGGAGCAGAACAGGCAGATCAGAAATACACTGCTGAGGGGAGCAGCGGGCGAGGCAGGAGAGGTCTGCCGCGCCATGTGGGATTCTCCCCGGCCGGGCATCGAACTCGCGTCGCCGCTGCCGACAGCTCCACAGCGCAGCGCTTAACCGCTGCGCCACCGGGGAGGCCCTGCTTTAGCATTCTCTTTTAAAATAAATCTATATTTTGTTATTTTTCCTAATCAGTGGGGATAAGTGGCAAATATGGTGCCCATTGCCCCTAGATATTTCACTGTATGTTTCCTAAAAGGGAAGGGCACTGTCCTGTATAATCATAGGGCTGCCAGCGAAATCAGGACTCCATTCAGATTTCACCGGTGATTCAATAATTTCGTTTATAGCAATAAATTAGTCAATGAATAAAATTTATTTTTTCTTCTGGTCAGGGATTCAATCCTGGACATGTGTTACATTTAACTGCCACATATCTTTTTTAATTTTTTTTTTTTTGCATAGAAGAACTGGAGTATAGGCCAGAGGTGTGGGGGAGGTGAGGGGATTCACCAGAGACAGAGTGGGGAGCCGAACAGGTGGATTGACTGAAATACACTGCTGAGGGGAGCAGCGGGAGAGGCAGGAGAGGTCTGCTGCGCCATGTGGGTCAGGTCAGCTCCCTGGCCGGGCGGAAACTCAGGCTGTGGAGGTGACAGCCCTGAGACTTAATCCCTAGGCCAGCAGGGAGGCCCCACTGCCACATATCTTCAACTTTTTCAAATCATGAGCAGTTTCTCAGTTTTTCCTTGTCTTCCATGACACAGACATTTTTAGAGTACAGTTTACTTGTTTTGTCGTCTGTCCCTCAGTTTGGGTCTGTCTGAGGTTTCCCTATGAGTAGATTCAGTTATACATTTTCTGGCAAAAATAGCACAAAAGTGATGCAGTGTTTTTTCGGTAGTATCATATAAGAAGGCACATTTTTATAGTCTGCATTTTTCACTTAATATTCTGTGTTGAGCATACATCTTCCATGTTCTGCGGTCTTCAGAATGATGTACTAATGGCTGTGTAACCTCCCAGTGAGTAAATGCATCCTCCTTTATTAAGTCATTCTCCTATTGTGGTGAGTGGTAGGTAATGGTGTGTCCCTTTCTCCTGGGGCAGGAGGGAAAGGAAGAATTGAACTTAGTGAGAAAATTATTATATTACAACTGAAATTGATTTCCCCCTGTTAGAAAAGCGCTACATGGTAATTATGGAAAAACGAGGAAATCCCCAGGTATATATTAATAGGAAACTAAGAACCTCCTATAGAGTGGGAACCCGATGGTCATCCCAAATCCAACAGCAAAGATGGCTGAGTCTTAGTCACATAGGAGCTGACATATTTAGGACTGCCACATAGGACCACTTTTTCAGCTTTCTCCGCTTCTCAGCAAGTTCACAAGCCACAGAAGGGTGAGAAAGCCCAATGTTAGGAGTATTCAGACAGATTTCATTCAGACCCCAACATGCCTCCCAGCCTTCTCTCCTGGTGTTTGGAGTGGGAATTGAATGTTTTTAGAAATTATAACGGGCCTCCCTGGTGGCCAAGGGGTTAAGTCTCAGCACTATGAAGCTATCTACAGCCACTGCAGCAGGAGTTAGATCCCCAGCCAGGGAGCTTCCCACATGGCGCAGCAGACCTCTCCTGTCTCCCCCGCTACTCCCCTCAGCAGTGTACTTCAGTCCATCCGCCTGTTCTGCTCCCCACTCTGTCTCTGGTGAATTCTCTCCCCCCCATACCTCTGGCCTACACCCCAGCTCTTGTATGCATAAATAAGTAAATCTTTGGGGAAAAAAGTAGTTATAACCACTCCCAAATCATGAATATTTGGGAACCATTGGAGGAGTAAAAAAAAAAAAAAAAGAAGAAGAAGAAGAAAAGAAAATAGCAAGCCACAAAAATTCTTGGGTTGGGGACTTTGGCTCCAAAAGAAACATTTTTTACAGGTGAAAACTGCTGGATTTATAATTGGATCAGAGAGCAGCTTCCCCCAGGGAACCCCAGAGGACAGATGTCTTGGATGGTTGAGTAGCAGTATATACCTCGTGAGCGGAATGTGACACTTCACCCTTTCAATCCAAGTCCCTCTAAAGGGTGAGCAGAGGATTTTTATGAGCTGTTGACATTTGGATGGGACAGTTCTTCATCGTTTGCAACTCTCCTGCTCGTTGCAGTACAGTTAGTGCTGGCCTCTGTCCACTGAAGCTAATAGTGTCCCTCGTTCTGTCCAACAAAAAAGCCCTTTCCTAATTTCTACAAGTCCCGTGGGCTAGCTGGGGTCATCTTCCGTTGAGGACCATAACTTTAGTTTCTAAAATACTGGACAAGGTGCATCTACTTTAATTTGCAGCTGCAAATGGAACAACTTCTAAGCTTTCCAGCCAATAACCCCTGTCTACAATAGGTGGAGCATGGCCAGTAACAATCTGAATGAGAGCTGAAACATCTAGTGGGGTGTGAAAAATGTAGAGAGTGGAGTCAGACAAGTCCATCACTGGGAGGCAAAACCATGGAGATTTGAGGCTTAATTATTTTACACCAGAAAGACTTCTACCTTGGAGTAATTTTTTCCTCTTTATAACGTTCTGTAGTTCAGAATACCCTTCTAACCTTGTCTGTTTTAACCCAGGCTGCATCCCCGTAAATTAAGGACATTTACTATCTGAATGTTACAGATGAGGAAAACAGAGGTTCCAAAACCTTAGCTTAGTGTCCTACAGACAGGGAAAGACCAAGCTGGAACTTGGCTGTGCCTCATTTATCACATAGCTCCTTGCCATGCTCTTCTTGACTCAACATGGAAAATACAGAGGGCCTGGATTAGGCACCAAGATGCAAAGGCAACATAGTGTGTTTAGGAACACGAGAAGAAGATACAGGGAACAAATGCTTTAAGAGCTTTTTTGAAGAGTGTTAAGTGTGCCTCTTCCAATTTGAGGAATGATGTACTCAGTGAAATGGAACCGCAAAAACAAAACAAAAATAAAACATACTCCTATGCTTGTTATTCCCAAAGTAGCACTGGACAGGGAAGCGAGTTCAGCTCTGGCTAAGGTGCTGGAGGATTTGTGGCACCTTCCTTCAAGTGTCAAGCCCAGTGGGGTGAGCGTGGCTGAGCGCATGCATCCTGTCCCGCTGGTGGGAGAGGCGCTTAGTCAAGAACTGAATTTCTGGGCGGCGTGTCTCTAGCCCACTGGAATTTTCTTTCTGGCCCCAAGTGTGTAATTAGAATGACAGCACCGAGGGCCCTGTGTGCTGCTGCTGTCCGCACTCAGCACTGGAGTTCAGGGTGAGGGTGATCACGGGTACACCAAGTGGTACAGGAGGTGAAGAGGAATGTCCAGGCAGCCCTACTGGAAGGGGGGAAATTGTCATTTTCTCCCCTGCTCTCCCTTATGCTTCACTATAGGAGGAAATTGGCTTGGAATTGCTGGCAGTTCAGTTTTTTTGTTGTATACCTGCCAGGGGAGGAGACGCCCCAAAGTGAAGGGAACCAGTTCCCAGCTTAGGAATTAATGTGAACCTGGGAGCCACATAGAACATTCCTCTAGCCTCTTTCTGTGAAGCTTAATCCACAAAGTGGCCCGTACATGCTTCTGTGAGGCATCAGAAGCTTTGGTGAGTTTCTTCAAGGGAGTCTGGGATGCAAAAAAAGTATTTTAAAGTGTGTTTAAAGGTTTGTATAGCTAGTCACTAAATAAAAGTGAATTTGAAGTGAGAAAGGTAGCAAAGACAGGGCATCTACGAAGTGGCAGAGGTCGCTGAGCCCCCACACCTGTTCCTGCTTTCCTTACAGGGTGCCCAAAAGGCATGTAACCTGTCTTCCCTAGCACCCCACATCTCTCTACTTGTCAATTTTATATATTTTTATTCTGATTCTTGCTGGGGGGCATCAGTATATTTGAATGAATTCATCAGGTTCTGGAAGTGTTATTTGTAATTAGGAAGCATTTCAAACATGCAAACAGAATATAAAGACACTGATACACTCCCCAGGGTAAAACCAATGGCCACATTTTGTCATATTTGCTTCTGATCACTTTCTGTAAAGAAACAGAATGGGGGGGGCCTCCCTGGTGGCACAGGGGTTAAGTCTCAGCACTATGAAGCTATCTGCAGCCACTGCAGCACAAGTTCACTCCCGGACTGGGGAACTGACCCCACATGGCGCAGCAGACCTCTCCTGCCTCGCCTGCTGCTCCCCTCAGCAGTGTATTTCAGTCGATCTGCCTGTTCTGCTCCCCACTATGTCTCTGGTGACTCCTCTCATCACCCTCACACCTATGCCCTACACCCCAGCTCTTGTATGCATAAATAAATAAACCTTTAAAAAAAAGAAACAGAATGACCCAGAATCTTTCCTTTTCCTTTTCCTCTTCCTCTTCCTCTTCAGAGAGGTAACCATCAATCTGGAAATCAGCGCATCTTTCTCATGTATGTTTCCTATGCATACATTGTCTTCACAAAATATTAAAACTCAGCCAGCTTTTTCTGTACAGTGCCAGGTAGTAAATATTTTCAGTTTTGTGGGTCTCTGTTGAATACTCTACCTTTTTTAAAAAATAACTCTTCAAAACTGTAAAAGTCACTCTTGGATCCTGGGCATGCAGACAGGCTGGGAACTGGATTTGGCTATCGGGGGACAGTTTCTCCACCCCCAGATATTTTTTTCATCCCTGTGTGTTGTAACAATTTGTATATAAATAGAATCATGCTGTTTGTATTATTTCACAACTTAGGTTTTCCATTCAGTACTGTTTGTGAGATATGTGTAAGTGGTAGAGGTGGATGTATTTCTTATATTTTAATGGGCTATATCGTATTTTATTATATGAATAAACCACAGTTTCTTTTTCCCTTCTTCTACCGAGGAATCAAATAGATCATTTCCCACTTTTCTTCATTGTAAATAGTGTGCAATTTTATTTTATTGACATAAAATCTTGCATAGTATCCTGTGGTTAGGAATGACTGCTTTGGAACCAGAATGCCCATTTTCAAGTTCTGGCTATTGTTAGCTAGCTGTTATTAGCTAACATAAGTCACTTACCTCTTAATGAGTCAGGTTCCTTTTTTTTTTTTAAAGATTTATTTTTTATTTATACATACAAGCTGGGGCACAGGCCAGAGGCGTGGGGCGGCGAGAGGGTTCACCAGAGACAGAGCGGGTAGCAGAACAGGCAGATCAGAAATACACTGCTGAGGGGAGCAGCGGGCGAGGCAGGAGAGGTCTGCTGTGCCATGTGGGATTCTCCCCGGCTGGGCGTCGAACTCGCATCGCCACTGCCGACAGCTCCACAGCGCAGCGCTCAACCGCTGCGCCACCGGGGAGGCCCGAGTCAGGTTCCTTTTTATAAAACCAATATATTTTTTTATTTTTTAAAATGTTTTAAAATATTTTTAAATGTTTTATTTTTTAAAATGTTTTTTATTGAAGTAACATTGCAGTAGATTACGTTTCAGGTGAGCATCTTTATAAATCAACATGTGTATACACTCCATTAAGTTCACCACTAAAAGGGTCATTCTGTCTATAGACTTGACCCTTTTTGCTTGGTTAACACACCCCCTCCTCCTGTCCCTTCTGGAAGCCACTAATTTGGTCTTATTTTTGTTTTATTTAGTTCATTCATTAAACAGAAATATGAATGGTACTTGTCTCTTGGAGAGTCATTCAGAGCATTAAATAATTAGAAAAGATCCTGGCACAAGGTGTCTAGATGTTTTTACTTTAGGCGTGTTATTATTTTAAAAGTTTCAGCTGTGCTGAGATTATAGTTTCATTATGTTTTTTTTTTAAAAATTCGTGCCTTCTCATCATTTCTTTTAAACAATTTACCAAAGGATTGTCTATACTGTTGTTTGTTTCATTGGCATCTATTGCTTCTTTATTTCCAATGTCACTCACTTCTGCTCTTGCTTTTGCAACTCAGGCCAGTGCCATCCCCCAAGGAATCCAAAGTTTAGTCTTGGCTTCCATTGCTCCTGTCTTGATCTGTTTGTTACAGGGGTCTGGCAAGGGCATGACAAGTAGCAGACATTCACAAGATGGCACCAAGAGCCTCTCCTGAAAGTTCAGGCATGAGACAGCTCGATAAACTACAGAACTGACTCCCCTCAGCCTGTGATAGTTACCTGAGTCCCTGAGTCCCCTCTTCTCTGAATTCATTGAAACCGGCTAAATTCCTTCCGTTCTTCCTGTCCTGGCTCAAGTCCCACATCCTCCTCTTAACCTTTCTAGATCTAATTGGTTTCTTCAGTCTGGATCTTGTAGCACCTAGAATAATGAAACCACTCTAGAGATGGGATGCCTGTGTGAATCTGTACAGGGAGTTCGGTGCTTAGAGAAACTTCAGAAGGCTGGTGGCACATGTTCAAGTGGGATTTCACAGACTGGGCCCCCTCCACACCCTGCTCTGCACCCTCCCACTCCAGCACCCTCAGTTTCTAGTTAGTTTTGGTTTGGTTTTGTCAGATTTCTAGGGTTTGTTTAGGTTTGTTTTTGTTGGTTCCTTCTTTTTCTCTCTCTATTCCGCACGAGCGAAAAGGACAGTCCTGAAACCAGTGTCATAGAGTAAGTTTTATTTATGTTTTCTTCTATGTGTTTTATAGTTTAAAGTCTTACATCCAAGTCCTTAATCTATTTTGAGAAAATGTTTGTGTATGCTGCCAAAAGATTCTGCTATTGTTTTTGAATGTTGAACCAGCTTTGCAATAAATTTCTCCTGATTGTGGTACACTGTTGAGTTCATTTGCCAATATTTTGTTGAGGATTTTTGCATCTGTGTTCTTGAGAGATATTGGCCTGTAGATTTCTTGCAACATCTTTGGTCTGGTTTTGGTGTAGGGTAATACTGACCTTATAGAATGAGTAAGAAAGTATCCCCTCTGCTTCTGTCCTCTGAAAAAGGTTGTAGAATAAATAGATTGTAGGGAACTGGTGTAATTTCTTCCTTAGATGTTTGGTAGAATTCACCACTGAACTCATCTGGACCTGATGCTCTCTATTTTAGAAGCTTATTAATTATTGATCCAATTTAATAAATATACAGTTATTCAGATTGTCTGTTTCTTGCTTGAATTGTGTCTTTCAGGGAATTACTACATTTCATCTAGTTTATCAAATTGTGGGCATGGAGTTGTTCATAGTATTTATTATTTTTTAGTATTCAATGGATATGTAGTGATGTCCCTTTCTTCGTATCTGATACTAGTCATCTATGTTCTCTCCTTTTTTCTTAGAGGTTTATTGATTTTATTGATCTTTTCAAAACTGTCTTTCAGTTTTATGGATTTTCTTTATTGATTTCCTGTTTTCAAGTTTTATTGATTTCTGCTCTCATTCTTAATTTTAATTTTCTTTTGCTTAACTTTGGATTTAATTTGTTCTCCTTTTTCTGGTTTCCTAAGGTGGAAACTTAGATGATTGATTTTATAGTTCTTATTTCTATTTCTATTATATGCATTCAGTGCTATAAATCTCCTTCTAAGTAATGCTTTCTCTGTATCCCACAAATTTTGATGTTTTGTTTGAATTTTCATTTAGTTCCAAAATTTTCTAATTTCTTTTGATATTTCTTCTTTGATTCATGTTATTTAGAAATTCCATTAAATTCCACACTTTTTGAGAATTTCCAGTTACTTTTTTGCTCTAGTTTAATTCTTTTCCATCTCGTTAAATTTTATTTGAAAGCAGACATTTTATTATTTTTATTCTTTTGAATTTAAAGTGTGTTTTAAGGTCCAGAATCTGGTGTATGTTGGTGACTGTTCTGTGTGACCTTGAGAAGAACATGTGTTCTGCTTTTTGTGGATGAAGTAGTGTATGAATGTCAATTATCCTCAATTGATTAATGGTGTCATCGAGTTCAGTCATGTCCTAACTGATTTTCTCCCTGCTGGATCTGTCCATTTCTGATGGAGAGGTAGGTTTTGAAGTCTGTAAGTATAATAGTGTTTTCATTTATTTCTCATTGCAGTTCTATTAGTTTTTACTTCATATATTTAGACATTTTGTTGTTAGGTGCATACATATTAAGATCTGTTATATCTTCCTGGAGAATGGACCCCTTTATGTAATATTATGTAATACCCTTCTTTGTTCTTGGTGATTTTCATTACTTTGAAGTCTGCTCGTTCTGAAATTAATATAACTACTTCTTTCTTTTGATTACGATTAGCATGGTGTATTTTTCTGTTCATTTACTTTTAATGTATATGTGTCCTAATGTTTAAAATGAACTTCTTATACACACCATATGGTTGAGTCTTGTTTTTTGATCCACGCTGACAATCTCTCTCTTTTTATTGGTGTCTTTAGATCATTGATGCTCAAGGTAGTTATTGATAAAGATGGATTAATATGTATGTTACTGTTGTCTACTTGTTGCCCCTGTTCTTTGCTCCTCTTTTGGTCTCCTATTCTTTTTCTGTCTGTTGTGGTTTTAACTGAGTATTTTATATGGCTTCTTTTTTGCTCCTTTTTTTTAGCATAAGAGTTATACTTTTTTAAAAAAACTTTTATTGCTTGAGTTTGCAATGTACATTTACAACTAATCTAAGTCCACTTTCAAATAACACTGTATTGCTTCAAAGGTAGTGTGAGTACTTTATAATACTCCTAATTCCTTCATCCTTCATCTTATATACATATAAGATATATACATAAGCATAAATAATTGACTATGTGGCTGCTATTATTTTGAAGAAACTATTAGCTACTAGATCAGTTGGGAAGAAGAAAAAGAAAACTTTATTTTACCTTCGTTTATTTTTTCTTCCATGCTTTTCTTTTCTTTATGCAGATCTGACCTATATATATTATTTTCCTTCTCTCTGTAGAACTTTTCTGAATATTGCTTCCAAGACAGGTATACTGGCAATAAACACCCTTAATTTTTGTTTGAGAATTTTTTCTCTTTTCACTTTTGAAGGAAAATTCTGCAGAACAGAATTCTGCAGAATTGCAGGTTGGTGATTATTTTTTCTCTCAATGCTTTAAATGGTTTGTTCCACTTGCCTTGCTTGCATGGTTCCGGAGCAGAAGATGGGTATAATTCTTATCTTGGTTCTTCTTAGGTGAGACACTCGTTCCCCATGACTTCTTTCAGGAAATTTTCTTTATCGTTGACTTTCTATAGTTTGAAAATGATATGCCTAGGTGGAATATTTTTGCATTTATCATGCTTGATATTCTTTAAGCTTTGGATCTGTCTGACATTAATTTGGAGAATTTCTCTGTCATTACTGTTTCAAATATTTCTTCTATTCTATTTTTCTCTCTTCTTTTGTAGTTTGTCCCAGAAGTCTTGGCTCTTATGTTTCTTTTTTTCAGCCTTTATTCTGTTGGACTTTTAGTTTTGGAGGTTTCTATTGAGGTATTTTCAAGCTCAGAGATTCTTTCCTCAGCTGTGTCCAGTCTACTAATAAATTCATTAAAAGCATTTTTCAGTTATGCTAATTTTTTATCTCTTGAATTTATTTTTGGTTCTTTCATGTTATTTCCATCTCTGTTTCCATTGCCTGTCTGTTCCTGTGTGCTGCCTACTTTATCCACTAGCGCTTCTAGCATGTTCACCACAGCTGTTTTGATTCTCCATTTCCTCGCCAAGTCTGGTTCTGATATTTGTCTTGGCTGTTCAAATTTTGTTTTCTGCTTTTTGGTATATCTTGTCATTTTTTTTCTTGATAGCCAGACGTGATGTGCTCGGTAGAAGAAACTGCTCTATATGCCTTTACTAGTGTGGGCATAAGTATGGGGGGAGGGGAACCATTCTGTTGTCCTGTGATTAGGGCTCAGTGTTTTAGTGAGCACGTGCCTCTGGACTGTGAATTTCATGAGAGATTTTCACATTTTTCTCTGCTGTTAGGTGACACAAATGGCTAGAGTTGGGTATTTCTCTTCCCCCACATGGAAGGTGAGAGCCAGCTGGAGTTCACTATTTCACTTCCCCCAGGTCAGTTAAACTCTTAGAATACCCTACCTGGTTAGGCTCTAGCTAACTAGTTTCTCTTGAGCACAGACCTTGTTAAGAATAGATTCCTTTGGTGTATTTCAAAATAGTTCCTTTTCTCCTCCCACAGAAGCATAAAGGGTTTTTTCTCTGATGTTTACTATGGGAATCTTGTCCAGCTTTTGGAAGCGAATATCACAAGATTATAGACGCCCATCGTGACTGGATTTCTAAGTCATAGATTTGTCCACCCTGAGCTTGCAGCAGTCTGTCAATTGCAATTGCATTTTAGGTCCGCCCCCGCCCGCCCCCCCCAACTGGTTCCTGTGGTCCGTTCGGCTGAAAGTCTTTGCATTGGTTGGTAAGCCACGGCTCCTTGTGTTCTTCATTGGTCACGTCAGCCTTGGGACGTAGTTTACCCTGTGTCATCTTCTCTCTTATGGATCCTAAAGTGTTGGTGATTTTTCAGTTTGTTATACCTTTTTACTTTTTATGAGCGAGTGACAACTTCCAGGCTCCTTACATGCAGAACTAGAAATCAGAAGTTCTCAAAACCGGGCCTCCCTGGTGGCGCGGGGGTTAAGTCTCAGCCTATGAAGCTAAGGGCAGCCACCGGAGCATGAGTTTGATCCCCAGCCAGGGAGCTTCCCACATGGCGCAGCAGACCTCTCCTGCCTTGCCTGCTGTTCCTCTCAGCAGTGTATTTCAGTCCATCTGCCTGTTCTGCTCCCCACTCTGTCTCTGGTGAATCCTCTCACATCACACCCCCCCCCCACACCTCTGGCCTACATCCCAGCTCTTGTATGCATAAACAAGTAAATCTTTAAAAAAAGTTCTCAAAACCATTTTCATTATCCTAGAATAAACCCTGTGTCCATTAAGTGGTCACTTCTCATTCACGATTCCACACACCCCTTGCAACCACAAACCGCTTTGTATCTACGGATTTATCTGTTCTATGTGGTTTTACCTAGTTTGGATATTTGATTTAAGTGGAACCAGCTGAGAATCTTGTTAAAATTTAGATTATGATGCAATTGGTCTGGGTTAGGACTTGAAATTTTGATTTCTGTCAAGCTCCCAGAGGATCTGCTGCTTGTCCACAGAGCATGGCTTGAAGGAGTAAGGTCTTAGGCTGGAGTCACTTAACACTTCGTGTGCCCGTGCCCTTTAAATTTACCAGCCCTTGAGGCCGGCCATTTTCTGTGCCACCGCATGAATGGTCGAAGCATTCAATAAAACACACAACTCCTGATCTACTGGATATTAAAAAACTGTAATATCTCTCATAAAACACCTTACACTTTCACCAAAACAATGTGTAAAGCTTCTAGACTGAGTACGATCAAAGAAATAGCTCCTAATAGTTCCAAATAAATCCACCGTGGCGTGAAAAACCGGAGACTAGATGAACACTTAATATGTGAGCGGCCACCTAATACTGGTGACAAAAGCACATACTAATACGTGAGCGGACCACAAAGTTTTTTTTTTTTTTAAGATTTATTTTTTATTTATACATACAAGTTGGGGCACAGGCCAGAGGCATGGGGCAGCGAGAAGGCTCACCAGAGACAGAATGGGGAGCAGAACAGGCAGATCAGAAATACACTGCTGAGGGGAGCAGCGGGCAAGGCAGAAGAGGTCTGCCGCGCCATGTGGGATTCTCCCCAGCAGGGCGTCGAACTCGCGTCGCCGCTGCCAACAGCTCCACAGCGCAGGGCTTAACCGCTGCGCCACCGGGGAGGCCCCGGACCACAAAGTTTTAAGTTGATCATAACTCAGATGCCAGTGGATAGTAAAAATTAGGGGTGAACACCCACTGGGATTGCTATGATCAAAATAACATAGTAAGAAGTTGTCTAGAATGTGGAAAACTGGAATTCTCATACTCAACTGATGAGAAAGTAGAATATTTTTACCAAGAATTTATCAGATCTTCAAAAAATGTAACCATAGAGTAACCAGAGGACCCAGCAATTCCACTTCTAGGTAGGTAGGGGTGTGTGTGTGTGTGTTTGTGTGTGTGTGTGTACTTAATAAAAGTTCTGGCAAAGGAAATGCTCTCTTGAGCTTAATCTAAAGGGTTAAAAAACCTGTGTGTACCCATAATTTTTGTAAATGGTTCTTCTTAGATAAGGAAAACTGCAATCCATGTTCTTTCCTTTTTTGCCCTTGCTACTTAAAAACAGCTCAGTTCACCTATCAGTCAGCATTTACTCTGCCTAATTTCTGTAAAATACATCAATTCTGTTTAAACCTTAATTCTCTTATTTTGCCTTATGTATAAGTCTATAACCTGCATCAGATCCTCTAGAAAGTATACATCTTAAACAAAATACCTACTCAATTTGAAGTTAGAAATACATCAGGCTTGATCTACCTGAACTCTGAAAAATTAAATCAATATAATGATTGAGATTAAGTTTAGGGAACATAACTCATTAAATTAAAGGCAGAGAGAAATTTTTAACTTTCACAATCATTTATTTATTGTTCATACACTGATTATAAGGAAAAGACGGAAAGAAAATATAACAGACCACCCCAAACTGTTTTAGTTTAATTTTGGAATCAACCAATATATATTTCTTGACTCTCTGCTATGAGCTCAATCCAGGATTTCACTATCTAGTTTAAGAGGCAACAAACAAGAAGCAAATTTAGCAGCAAATCTGCCCCATTCAACAGATACTACCAGGCTGTCTACATCTTTAGATGGACACATGGGTTGCTTTTGCCTTCTGGCTATTGTGACTAATATATTAGTATCCAAGTGTCTGTTTGAGTAAGTGCTTTCAGTTCTTTTGAGTATAGACCTAGGAGTAATAATGCCTCCCCTAAACTCCAAAGACAAACACAGACTCAAAGTAAAGGGTTGGAAAACAATCCTACAAGCAAATGGGACTCTGAAGAAGGCAGGGATAGCTATACTTATATCAGACAAAATAGATTTCCAGTTAAAAAAGGTAACATGAGCCAGGGAGGGTCACTGTATAATGATAAAGGGAATGATACATCAAGAAGACATAAGAGTCATCAAGTACATGCACCAAATAAAGGAGCACTAAAATGTATTAGGCAACGACTGTCAGCTCTGAAAACATGCACTGGAAAAAATACATTTGTGTTAAAAGACTCCACACCCTACTCTCACCAGTGGACAGATAAACCAGATAGAAAATAACCTTTCTAACTTTCAACCCTGTTGTAAATTTCTTATTCAAAATTTGTCATCTAGACAGACTTTAAGTTCTATGAGATCAGGAACCATGACTGATTTGTTTATTGCTTTATCCTTAGTTCTTTTTTTTTAAGATTTTTTTTTTAATTTATACATACAAGCTGGGGTACAGGCCAGAGGCGTAGGGCGGCGAGAGGGTTCACCAGAGACAGAGCGGGGAGCAGAACAGGCAGATCAGAAATACACTGCTGAGGGGAGCAGCGGGCGAGGCAGGAGAGGTCTGCCACGCCATGTGGGACTCTCCCCGGCCGGGCGTCGAACTCACGTATCCTTAGTTCTTAGAACAGTTCTGGATACAAGAGTAGCCACTTAATAAAAATGCATTCAGTGTATCAATAAATGAGGGTGGTAACAAGACCTGTTTTTATTTTTTATTGTTAAGACAGGAGTGATAAAAGTATCTTTCATCCTGATAAGAAAGAACAAATGAAGAGGTGAAGAGACAATAGATGGGGAAAATGGGGTTCCTGAAGCAGTAGGGTTGGGCCCCAAGAGATGAATCCTAGATTTGCATAACTAACTGCCCTGGGGGTCTCTACTTGGATGATGTAGGGGCATCTTAAATTCAAATAATCCAAAACCCTTCTTCACCTTTCCTTCTAAATCTTCTCTATTTCTACTGGTGCTTCTACTATCCCTTCAGGTGGGAACCAGGAGAAATTAGTGGCAGTTTTGCTTTCTGGACAAATCACTTAACTTCTTTCAGTGTCAGATTTATCATCTTTTGAATCAGAGAGCAAGACTATATGACATCAAAGGTGTCTTCGAATCCTAAGATTAGCAGTCCAGTCTTCAACTATCTTTTATTTTTCTCTTTTCCTCATGCAACATATTCATCCCACTGGCATATCTGTTCAAGTCTGTCCAGAATCTGGTTACCTGTCTGCTAAGCTGGTGTAACAGACTCCTGTGCAAAGCACTTACTGCTGCAATACTGATAGTCCTAAGCAAATCTAATGCAACCATTTAGGGTCTCCTCAGTATGTAATCAATAAAGAACAAACTGCTTAGCTTAGCCTTGTGATGCTCTGAAATATGGCCCCAGCCAACCTCTCCAGACTTTTCTTCTCTGTGGATCCAACATTTCAGTTGACTGAATTGCCCTGTTCTCCCTGTGAAATGCCAATGTGTTCTTATCTCTTTGCCTTTGCTCACACTAGTTCCTCCTCCTGAAATGCATTTTCTTGCATCATCGCATGTGTTAGACCTGTTCATTAAGAGACACTCAAATGCCACTTTGTCCATGAAACCTCCCTTGATTTTTTTCTAGCCAGAAGTCATCTCCCTATGGTCTCAATATTTACAGTATGTTTTATGGTACATGTATGTATATTATATGAAGTTTACACAAATGTTTGATTAGATTTTAAGTTTCTTGAGGAACAGGACCAATATTTTGATCATCCTTATTTATTCCATAGTAATTTGCTCAGCGTCTAGTACCATGTGTGTTACTACACAGCGCACATGGTAAATAATTTTAGCATATCAATCTATTTCTAAAATTTTCAGATCTACAGTCCATAAAATTTTCAGGCACACCAAAATTCTCTCAGGGTTCTCCAGTGAAACAGAACCAATATGGTGTGTGTGTTTGTGTGTGTGTGTGTGTGTGTATGAGAGAGAGAGAGAGAGAGAGAGAGAGAGAGAGAGAGAGAGCGAGCGCACACATGTGATTGTGGAGGCTGACAAGACCCCAAGTTTGCTGTCAGCGTGCTAGAAACCCAGGAGGAGCCAGTGATGTAACTGCTGTCTGAAAGGCAATAGCCTGGAGAGCGAGGAAGAGCTGGATGTTTCAGTATGAACCTGAATGAAGGGAGGAAAAAAAACAATGTCCCTGCTCAAAAGCAGTCAGGCAGAAGGAATTCTCTCTTGCTCAGCTTTTTTGTTCTAATCAGGCCTTTAACTGATTGGATAAGGGTCACCCACATTAGGGAGGGCAATCTGCTTTACTCAGTCTACCAATTCAGATGTTAATCTCATCCAGAATAATGTTTGACCAAATTTCAGGGCACCTCCTGGCTCAGTCAATTTGACACAAAATTAACCATCACAAAAAGCCCAACTTAAATTAACCAATGTTTAACTCACTTCACCCATTGAATATGCGAAAGTGATAAAATGTGCCAGGGCCTAAATAAGTTAATAAATATAAATCATCACTGAAATGCTTGGACAAATCCATGCCAAAGGTCTATGGCTCCATTTAAAAAAATCTGTCTGTCTCTCTCTCTCTGTCTCTCTCTCTCTCTGTCATTATCGTCTACCTATCTATCCGTCTGTGTCTCTCTATCTCTCTGTCATCTATATCATTATCTATCATCTGTCTATCTTTCTATCATTGTGTTGTTTTTCATGGCAGTAATATTGGTTGACAACACTGTACATTTTCGGGGTTTAAGTTCACACCTCTTCAAATGTATGTTACTACACCACACCCACCACCAAAGCACCATGATCCTCCACCACAGTCCGCTGGGCCCCCTCCTACTGTGCTCCCCATTCCTCTGGTACAGGACGCCATTTTACTTTGTGTATGAGCCTTCTCAGGTTTAATGAGAATAACCAAAGTACTTCCCCACATATCAAGACTGGACTGTAGGGGCTCATGCTCACCTTCCAGTAGACGTGGTATCTGAATGACATACTTGTAGGCCTGATGATCGTAGAGACACTCCTAGAGTGTGGCCAATTTTGAGTGGCATGGGTACATCTTGGCATTGATCCTTGAGGACAACACTCTTTTGTTTATTGTTACACAGTAAACTCACTATATTAGATAGCCCACGGGTGTGAGGACTGACTCATTACTTCCTTGTTACATAAATTTTTGCTTTTGATCTGTTTAATGGATTCACATAAAATTATCCCTTCAATGTCAACCCGGCCCTTCCAACACTTTCATGTGCTTTCATTATGTGATTCTCTCCACCGGAACAAACTCCAGCCTGGAAAAATCCAGGGTCAGAGCCATAGTGAGGGTAGCACAATAGTGTTAAACGGGTGTAATTTTGTATGATCTGACACGTTTTGACAAGTAAATGCTGATCCCATCCTCATTTTGATCTCCAGGCCTGTGGATGACGTGGGAAGGTGGGAATTGCATTTGCCAGTCAAGGGAACCTGCTAACTGACGTAGGCACAGAGATCTCACCAGTTGTGATTTCTGCCCCAAATAGGAGAACAATTGGTTATCCTAAGTGCATGTTAGAAGTCCCACAATCCTCCCTAGGTCCACTTCATGATGGGGTGCAGAGTGCATTATCAAGGAGTGTGTCCTACTTTGGTTAACCAGGACAGGCGGGCAGAACCCTTGTCTATTTCTCCAGTTTGGTTCCTGAGCTACAGGCAGTTTTGAGTCTACAATGTCACTACTAACGCGTTCATTAGGTGTCTGTTTTTGTTGGGTCCATTCCTAGCATATTGTTGAATGCTCAGGTACCACTGACAGTCAAACTTATGGTGAATCATCCTCCTCATCAAAAAGTATTCTAATGATCAAGCAACGGCAAAGTCTACTTTCAAGAGCATGCAACTTACAGAGTTAACGAGGACAAATTGAGATTCCCTAAGTATCCAAACTGCTGCAATCATTGTAGTCACTGCGGGAGCTGAGTCTGTAATGTGGCACTTAGGATGTGCTCACAGACTAAGGGTCTAAATTCATGTGATTTGGGGCTTGTTATTTGCTTATACGCCACAAAAAGAAGAAAATGAAGGCAGATTGAGCAATATAACCATCTCATATTTTTAGCATGAAAGTTTTCAAAATCAAATTCTACATATTTGACAGGGAGCTTGGTTATTTGAGCCAGGAAAGGCCTACAGGGACCATGCCAGGAGCATAAATGAGAAAAGTAGGCCAAGGGGAGATTGGGGCAAAATGAAAATATGTGTCCCATCTTCAGAGGCCAGAAATTCCGCAGGCCCAGTCAAATGACTGCCCTTTGGGAATGCAGGCCCAGGGTGGCTACCGTCTTAGCATTTTTCAAAAGAAACTGGAAATCCAGATTTTTTTTGGAAAAACTTTCTGACTTTTAGAGACAGCGGCACAGATGCAGAGGCTGGGTTTGTCCTGTAGATTGTGCATCTCTGGTTTAGTGGAAAGGGCAATAGACTCAAAATCAGGATACCTCGAAATCAGGATACCTCCATCTTTGACAAGACAGTCTCTGTGGGCTTCTGTTTCCCCATCTGAAAGATGGAGATAAGAATGCAACTAAGACTCTTCCTTTTCAGCGATGTGACCTGTGGGTTGGTGGTGCCGGCCTGTGGCAGATGCAGTATAAGATCTTTTTAAAGACCCTAAGAAGCAAGACCGTCACCCTTAAGATCAAGCCCAGTGACATCATTCAGAACCACTGAAACCCCAAATCCAAGACAAGGATGGCCTCCTACCTGAGCAGCGGTGTCTGATTTGTGAGGGCAGAGTGCTGGAGATTAGCCACGCTCTCTCAGACTACAATATCCAGAAGATTCCATCCTGCACTCGGTGCTGTGCCTGCGGGCGCGTCATTGCACCGCTCCCAGAAATACAGCTGCGGCGCGATGATCTGCTCCGAGTGTTTCACCTGCCTGCATGCTTGTGCTTTCAGCTGCCCAAGGAGGGTGTCACGCTGGCAGCCTGCGCCCCAAGAAGGTCAGATCAGACCCCTCCACCAGCTCCTCTTCTGCCCGCAGGGGAGCTTGACATCCCGCCTGAGCCCCCGAAGCTTCAGTGGAAGTTTGTCTTTCATTGCCTGGATCAGTAAAAAAATTACGTGCCTGCCGTACTTGTGCCACAAGTTGTGTGGCTGAAATGCTTGGTATGTGTGAAAGGGCTTTGGCATAGCCCACTGATTAGACAGTTGTCCAGGTTGGTGAACGTTGTTTTGATACACATCAGGAAAGATGATAAAGTTAACTGTTTCTCAACCAGCTGCATGAGCCTAAGGAAAAGACCCAAAAGAAGTTTATTATTATTATTATTATTCATATTTTTTACATTATTGTGTATTTCCCGTAGGTTCCCCACCACCGATTCATCCATGAACCGTCACCATAGTCCTTTGTGCTCTTTTCTTCCCGTTTTGAGCCCTTTTCCTCCCCCTCCCTCACAGAATGTCTCTTTCTTATTTGGTTTCCCTATATTCCTGTTATAAGTGAAACCATTTGATGTTTTTCTCTTTCTTTCTGGCTTATTTCGCTGAGCATGATCCCTTCTAGCTCCATCCATGTTGCTGCGAATTGCATGTGTTTATCTTTTTTGAGTGCTGAATAGTATTCCATTGTGTATATGTACCACATCTTCTTGATCCAATCATTTATTTTGGGGTTATCTGGGTTGTTTCCATATCTTAGCTATTGTGAACAATGCTGCAATAAACATACGGGTGCATGTGTCTTTTTGGATTAATGATTTTGTGTCCTTTGGGTAGATTGCCACAGTGGGTTATATGGAAGCTCCATTTTTAGCAATTTGAGGAACCGCCATACAGCTTTCCATAGTGGTTGGACCAGTTTGCATTCCCACCAGCAGTGTAGGAGAGTTCCTTTTTCTCCACGCCAACATTTGTTTTTTCCTGTTTTTTTAGTACGTGCCATTCTTGCTGGTGTAAGATGGTATCTCATTGTGGTTTTTATTAGCATTTCCCTGATTATGAGGGATCTTGAACATTTTTTATGGGCCTCTTGGCCATTTGCTCTTTTTCTTTGGAGAAGAAATTCTTCTGCCCATTTTTTGACTGGATTTTTTGCCCAAAAGAAGTTTTTAAGCTTTAAAGCCAATGGGACTTCTACATTTTGGTGTAATATTAGAGGTGTGAGTCAAAGGTAACCTCTCTAGACCAAAATCTGCTTGTGCTTTGAAAGGAAGGGGTACTGTTGTTCAAGTTGATAGCCGTGGGCCAGAAATTAATTCTTGAGCAGAGGTGGGAGTATGTAGTTGCACCTACTCAGGCCACTCATCAGCTCTGAGGGTGAGACCCTAAAGTCTCTAGCCCCAGCAAGATGGGCAATGCAAGTTATGGGTGTAAGCCCTGGCCTAAATTTTCAGGCAAGCTTGGTGCAATATTTACCTGTCATGAAGAAACTCAGGGAAGCCATAGGTTGTAGATTTCAGTTCAGTGACTACATGAATAATTCATCAGTCATTTTGTCAGGTTGCAGCAACTATTTTCTCTCTCTCAGATGCTTAGACCTGGCTGCGAAGAATTATCTGGTGAGAAAGTGAGTATTTGCATGCTTTGCTTTAAGGCTCAGAAGTGGCAGATAGAGAGATAGATCTTCTTGAACTCATTTTTGTAACTTACCTGCTGTTCTTCGGTTCTGCCCGATTTGACTGCACTTTCTTAGCCATTGATTAAGTGTACTAGGTTTGGATGATTTACTATATGAATAAAAGGGCTATGCTGACTTAGAAAATCACATTCCCATCCTTGTGAAACCTTTCTTCTCTTCCTTTTTGAAAGCATATCTTATTTAGACAGTCAATGTGATCCTGGAAAATTGCTTGTTCTGTTCTCTAATTTCAGCTAAAATGCATAAAACACAGATAATGTTTGGGATTTGCTTTAACAAATTTACCTGGATGCGTACTTAATTATATGAGGGAGTATAAATGAAACAAGATCACCAAGGAGTTCATAATTGTTGAACTTGGGTGATGAGTCCATTAAAGTTAATATTATTATTCTCTATTATTTTATAAAAAGGAAAATAAATTATTTTGTGTGATGTTGTGAGTGATATTAGTTTATTCCCCCATCCATGGGACTTCATTTGTCTTTATTTTTTAATTATTAATTGTAAAAGTAGTATGTGCTGATTGTGAAAAAATTCAAAGAATGCATGTCTCAGAGTAAAAGTCCCCACTGACATTTCACTATTTCGTTTCTCCCAACCCACGTGCCTTCCCAGAAGTAGCTGGAATGAAGTTGGGTGCATATTCTTTCAAAACATTCTCTACGTGCACACAGGCACATGTAGAAATGAGTGTTTTTTTAAAGAAGAATTGCTGTGTTATAAAAGACTGAGATTCTGTAGAAGGATCACTTTTCTGCCAAGGAACACATGTCACCAATCCTTTCAATGAATGGAAAAATAGGTTATCACTTAACTTTGTGTATTGGCAGATTTTGCTCTAACTACAAAGAGATGTTTATAGTTATTAAACATTTATTTGTTAGTCTCTATTAGTAGTCTAAGCTTTTATGAGATAAGAGAATGAAATGAATGTGTCTGAAATGTATACTGTAGAATGAAAAGCTTCCAATGTAGAACGGCGGAGTCATTGAAAACATGGCCATTCACAGCGACTTGCGGCAACTGGTTAAAAATTGATCACTAACATCTTTTGGTTGAATGCATTTTCACAAGCACATTGCAGGAAAAAAAAATCAACCTCATTTAAGCCAAACAAATCAACTTGTGATTTCAGTTAGTTTTCAGTGAAGAGGAAAGGAATGGTTTTGTAGTGATATTTGGCACTGTTTGTGCTGGTGGCAACATAGGAATTTACATGCATTAACTCTTGCTGAATGATGAGTGGTAGAAGCCCTCAGTATGGTCTGAAAGGCTGCGTTGTCTCCTTTTCTATTCTGTAACATCTCCAGCCATCCCTCCGCATCTCCGTCCTCCTCAGTGTTGTGTAAACTTTTCAGTATAGGCTGTTTCTCCTAGATGCCTTGTATTTACTTCCAGCAAAGTCCAGAACCTCAGATCTTAAGAGCAACTCTTATTTTTTTTTTCTTATTCACTTGTAAGGCTCATGAAAGGCACTAAGCTGACAAGCCTGGAGGCTCCAGGTAAGGCAGGGCTCCCGTGCCCTGCAGGCACCAGTGGGGCACACCAGCCTTGGGGTTTCTCCTGAAAGGACTCAGGGACAGACCCATTGTGTTGCTTAGAACACTTTTCCCTACTCCCTCCTTCTACACACACACACACACACACACACACACACACCCTCATTTATTCACAGGGTCTCTAACTGAATCGTGTGAGCTGGTCCTTGGCTACTGTACTGAGGATGCATTTAGGAAATCCCTGCCATGTATACAGCTTCGCCTCACACTCCAGTGCTCAAGTCTGTGTTCTTACCACAAAATGAATAATTGAGACTGTTATCCAAGTGTTTGAGTGTAACCTTTGTGTAACTAGAATGATCTATAGCCCTGGTTCTCTGTCAGGGCAGGTGGGTGGTGGAGGTGGAAAGACTGGTATCATGTATATGGTCCTCAAGTATGCAGGATGAATAGCCAATATATCCAGATTTATATGTAAGGCATTACTGAATTCATAGTGGCTTCTTTTTATATAAATTTATTTTTCTAGTTGAGGTAACATTAGGATTTCTGCTATCAGGTATCACCACCGTGGTGCACCCACTACTGAATCACCCCTAGTCCAGTGCCATAGTCCACTGTGGTCCTTTCCCTCCATGTTCTCACCCTTTCTTTGGTGTTTCAGTTCTATTGTCAGCTTTCAAGGGTTAGTCTTTAAGCTTGTCTTTATCTGACCCTTAGTTTGGTTTGGTTTCTCTAGAGTGCACACATTAGTGACACCATCCAGTATTTTTTTCCTTCTGACTTATTTCACCTAGAATGATCCCTTCCAGCTCCATCCCCGGTGCCACGGAGGGCATGTGTTTGTCTTTTTGATCGTTGACTGTGTGCACCACATCTTCTTGATCCACTGATCTGTTTTGGGGCACTTAGGTGGTTTCTACAATTTGGCTATTGTAAATAGTGCTGCAGTAAACATGGGCATAGTAGCTTTTTTCATGTACTTTTTAAAATTGTGATAAAACATACATAACAAAATTTGCCATTTTCAAGGATGCAATTCAACGGCATTCATTCCATGTACAGCGCTGTGCAACCGTTACCACTATCTATTTTCAAAACGTCTTCATCATCCCCCAAAGAAAGTCATTAAACAATAGCTCCCCAGTGTCCTCCCCCAGTCCCTGGTAATTTCACATCTACTTTCTGTCCTTAGGAATGTTTTCAGTTTTTTCATAAAACAATATTTGTCTTGGTACTACCATCATTTAGCATAATGTTTTCAGGTTTCATCCACGTTGTAGCGCACGCACATCAGAACTTTATTCTTTATGTCTGAATGCTGTTCCCTTGTATATATGCCACATTTTGTTTATTCATTATCCGTTTATGGACATTTGGGTGTTTCCATGTTTTGGCTATCATGAATGGTGCTGCTATGAACATCGGCAGGCAAGTATCTGAGTGCCTGTTTTCATTTCACTTGAGCGTATACCTTGGAGTGGAATGACTGGGCCATGTTATTACGTGACAATTCTATTTAACTTTTTCAGTGACCACCAGCTGGTTTCTACAGGAGCTGCACCATTTTACATTTCTCCCGACAATGTATAATGTTTTGAGTTTCCTCCCTCCCTCTCTCCCTCCTGCTCACTTGCTCTATCTTTTTAAATTCGTTTATTTATCCATTTATTTATCCAGTGAAAACTTCATCGACTGTTTTGGTCCCAGATTTTGCATTAGTTGCTAGGGATGCATAGAAGCATGAGAACTGTCACTACCCCAGGGGAGCTTGGAATGGAGTGGTGTGGAAGAGATAGGCAGAAAGCAGATGATTACGCTGGGGAAAGTAAGTGCTACAAGAGGCGACCGCTTAGACACCTTGGGGCCACAGGCAGACAATGGAGGGGGCGGGACGCTGGTTTTGTGGGAATTCCTCTTGGAAGATCGCGCCTGGAGCTAGCACAGGCAGCAACCTTAGTGGCAGCTGTTCACCAGTAACGCTTACTGAACACCTACCCCAGCACCTTACAACAGAACAATGGTGATAAAGAACAACATCCACTGAGTGGTTCCGTGTGCCAGTCATTTTCTTTAACAGATTATTTTTAGATTCACAATAAAACTGAGGGGGGAGTAAAGAGATTTCCCACATATTCCTGCCCCTGCCCCCAGCCGTCACCATTATTGAATATCCCCACCAGAGTGGGGCATTTGTCATGATCCATGAGCCTGCATTGGCAGACCATCGTCTTCCAAGGTTTGTAGCTTACATTGTATTTTCTTCTTGGTGTTGAACATCCTGTGGGGTTTGACAAAGCAGTGATGTGTGTTCATCATTATGGCACCAAACATAATGATTTCACGATCCTAAAATCCTCTGTGCTCCACCTAAGCATTTTCCATATATTAACTCATTTAATCCTCAGTTAACCTTATGAATTAGGGTCAGTTATTACCATTTTACAGATGGGGAAATGGTGGCACAGAGAAGCAGAGATTTGAACCAGATATTCTGGTTCAACTAAGTACTTTGACTCCAAAACCTTGCACAGCTAGTTTCATTTCAGCCTTTCACGCTATAGATTTTTGCCTACTTATAGCTGATGTTATACAGTCTTGCTCTATGTAGACTTATAACCATCTCCTTTTACTCAACAAGATATCAAAAGCATTTTTTTTACATTTCCACATGACGTACATCTAACTTTTTAAAACCTATTAAAAGAAAACCATTTTAGAAAATACGTAAAACATACATGAAATAAAATTTAATATCTCCTATAATCTTTGCTTCTAAAAACATCTTCAAACACTATTTTAGTACATTTCCTTTTAGGGCTTTTCCCTTTGTTCACTTTTAAAAACTTTGTACTTGGTGGACGTTATTGTTGCTTCAGTGTAGTTCATGTCAGCCTTGTCTTCATTGGGCCCCTGAACCAAAACGTACGCTGGGAAACTTTTCGAGAACATCTGTCTGCAATAACAGTCATGGAAAGGTTTTCAGGAGACAGTGCGGCATCTGTGATTTGGTTCTCCTGCTTTGCTGGGCTCCGAACAAGTTATGATGCCTGGGTGAGTCCCAAAAAAGCTCCATTCACATGGCACCTTCCCTTTTGTATTTCACCGGAAGCTGCGTGAGAGACCATGGCCGGTGACTTTGGTCACTGCTTTGTCCCCACACCAGGCAGTGCCTGACACACTTCCAGCTTCCTCTCATGTCCCTCCCCAAATCCAAATTTATGCACAGCACCAGGGTGTTATCTTTAAAGTTTAAATCAGATCTTGTGTTATCTTTGTAGGCCACTGCAGAATTTTGATTATTCTGGCTGTAACAGAAGACCCTGGGAAAGGCAGGTGAGGGAGAAATCCAGAAGCGCAAGTGACAGGGTTGGCCTTGGACAGGAGAGGCATCTCCTGGGTTGGTTGCCACTAGATGAAGAAAGGAGCGTAAATGTTGTTTGGCTTGTAGGTCGGTGATAGGAAGGAGGAGTCTCTCGTTTGACAGCTTCTGTTTTCTCAATGAGTTAAGTGGCAGGGTCACAGCAGAGGGGGGTAGGAGGTAGGAAAAGGTGTGAAATAGTTCTTGCAAATAGGAGAGGTTGCCAAAGAAATATAGTAGGGTTATTGTGTAATGTTTGAGGATTCATTAAGGTCTGCGATCAGTAATGTAAGCGGGAGCTTGTGGGCCCAGATGTGGGAGTCTCTGCCCTCAGCTACATCTAGTTGTTTTTTCTTCCAAATCTCCCTCAAAAGAACTTCCTCTTTGTTTGAAGCCTAAGGAAAGAATTCTTAGCCTGGTGTCCAAGAATCCACTTCAGGGGGCCCAAGAATCCCCTGAACTTACATGCAAAACATATGCATATGTGCATTTTCTAGAGAATGGGTCCTTAGCTCTCATTAGATTTTCAAAGGAGGTTTTGAACCCCCAAAAGATTAAGAACTACTGTTGAAATACTTACCCTAATAATAAAGCCCTTCAGGGCTGCCCCACAGGTGCTCCTATTGTGTCCTAGTTGCCTTATATGGAGGCCGGTTAGGTAACTCGAAGACAAACCTCCAGTAAGGGCTTGGACGGGCGCCTCTCACCTCCTGCTGCTCAGTCAGCAGAGACCAAAGGGAGAAGGAACACTGTCTTTGCTTAAACCTGCGGCACACATCCTCTCCAGAAGCAGGGGCATTTTTGGCCTTGATTTAACTAGTCTCTTCCTATCAATTGACATTGATGTTGTTTCCCAGCCTTCAATATGCTGAATCAAAGAGTGTGCACATTTAAAAAGCTCTCCAATCTATACTCCCACCAGTGATATGCGAACTTGAATGTTTAACCACTCTGAGAATTGTTGACCCTTTCATTACTCATCACCAATCTGATAGTTGAAATGGTACATTCATTCACCTTTTAAACTTGTCCCCATAATCCTTCTGAGATGCACTGCAAACTCCCAGGGAATTTCATGCAATGGTTTGTGCTTCTGTGCAATCATCAGAGACGAGGGGAGGGGTGGGAGAAGGTTTCATAACCTTCTTCAAATTCTCTAAGGAAGTCTAGGTCTCCAAAATGTTACAAAACAAACCTGGAAGGATTTTATAGAGAATCACTCAAGAAAAGTAGACAAAACAAACACATAGAAAAGGCAAAAATAAGCTTGGGAAAATTACAAAATTATGGCAATTGCACAAGACTCTCAAGACCCGATGGATGTTTCTTGACCCCCTTCCCTACCTGGCACTGCAAATTCTAAGGTTTTCCCAGTTCCCTTCCCCTGGGGTGGCCCTACTCTCTGGCACACAAGATGGAAAATCACTCTTGAGGGAAAAATCATGAATAGGCTCCATCGACCAGTTCACTGCTCCTTCGTCAAGTGGTTGAGTTAATCCTGGCTCCTTTCTCAAAGTCCCCTCTTGTCCACTGGGAAAGGTCGTTCTAGAACTGTGCTTCTCCTGAGTTCCCAGTGAATATCCTGGTGGGCAGCAGGTTCTGTAGTCTTTTTCCCAGTCTTAGAGCCTTTTAAGAAGTTCCCAGCCAAAAAATTTTGAGTTTTATCTTGAGTTTCCATATAATTTTCGCACTGTACTCCAAAGACTGTTTCTGCATGTCTTAAACATTAAAGGAAGTTTTAATTTCTCACCCAAATCCTCTTATTATTATAATGGGCATTCTGGGAAGTCGCTCAGATTTGTCAGTGGCTCCAAAGTCTCCTTGGTTGGGTTCAAGTCTGGCTGATTTTTGTGTTTGGTTTAAAAGTGTTGATATGTGTGAAGTTAAAATAAAGCTTGTTTGCAGGGTTGACTTCTCAATTTCTTTCATTAGGATTCCCTATCTCTATCACTTCTGCTTCATTTCAAAGGAAGCTATTGAATCATGTTTTCCGGAGCTTCCCCATGTCACTTCCCCTTAAGAAATGTCATTAAGGAATGCTGCTATACTTGAAGTTGTTTTTCCCCATATCCCTGATCAACCACCAAATGCCATCCTGTGTTCAGAAAGGGTACTTCCATACTCTGCTACTGCAAGGACAAGGCTGCTTCTGCCATTTTGCAGGAAGTGCATTGTTTGAGCTTTGTTTACTTTTGCCCTTGTAATTTTGTCTCTGTCCATAATGAGGTAGGTGATAGCATCCTGGAGATACAATGCCTACATGGGCTAAGGAAATTGAAGTAGAGGATTTGTCCCAGGAAATCAGTGATAGCATGGGACTAGAAACTTAATCTGCTAATACCCATTATCTTCTGTGAGGGAGAGTTGTATAGTTAGGAGAATTCCTAACTGATGATAGGTCTTGCTTCTCCAACTTGCTAGTTTGTTGCAAGGTATGTTGCCTCTGTGAACCTCAGTTTTCTCATCTACAAAAAGGAGATAATGATGCTTACTTTGTGGGATAGTTATAAGGATTAAAGGAGATAATCTCTGTAAAACGTCTGGAAATTGTGAAATATGAAGGTTTGTTCACTTATTGCCCCATGCTATAGGGAAAAAGTTCATTAAGGAAAGAAATAGTTAGGAAGATCTGGTGACAGATTTTGTTTGGGTAGGGAAATTATAGAACCTGGGATTCTTTGGAGTTGGAAGAGCCCGTAGGAATCAGTGTTTAATTAAATTGTGTAGCCCAGGAGGAAATAGGCCCAGCGAGGTCTTTGGCATGCCCAGGGTCTCAAGGTGACACACAAATCCCAGAGAAGAGATTTGTGCTTAAGAGAGGAATATATCTTTTAAGAAACCTCTGTTTCAAAGATTATTTAGAATGGACTCTTTCAAAATAAAAATACCCTAAAATAATGAGCTTAAAGCTCATCTGATAATGGATATAAGCCAGTTATATTTAAAGATGGTACCCAAAAAAGTGAAATTAGGTGGGACTTTTTAAAATTAAAGGGTAATCTATATTTTGAAAATATAATGACTCACAGAGAATGAATTGAATACATTAACATATATAGCTATTGAAATGTATATCATATTGCTGATCTCCTTCACAACTGAAGAAGTAAATGGACTATCAAAATATTTGGGAGAATGTCAGATGAAATTTCATGTAAATTATTTTTTCCAGACTTTTTCTCCCCATCCAAGATTACTTTGGTCTGTCTACCATCAGAACAAAAATAAGTTTAATACATAGATAAATGCTTGTCTTCCTAACACTACAAAAGAAACATTTGTTCCCCAAGATAACCCTGAAGTAAACTGCTGTCAAAACAATTAGTGTTATTTTTCTATTATCCTCCAATTTGAGAGTAAATAACCATTCATGAATATGTTAATTATCTAGTAGGTGAAGAAGATAAGGAGGGTCCTGTATCTCCAGAAGCAACCAATAAATCATCAATTGCATAAAAAAACACAAGAAAGGGTTCTGAACTGGATAGAGTACATTTCACCTAGCCAGACTAAAATCAGTTCAGCTTTGATAGTTTAAAGAGAACCAGAAAAGAAGTGACAATGTTTTGATAGAATTAACCAGGAATAAGCCTTCCGTTGTGTGCTGCTACAGCAACGAGACTATCTTTGAGCTAAGCACGTATTACGTAGGTTTATTTTATTGCCAGGAGAGGACTGTTACCTTCACACTATAGAACACACATTTTAGAATTGTGTAATGGTCATTTAACAGAATTAAGGAAGTGAGGCTAAAGCATTGAATATGCTCCTCTTATTTAAAAAAGTCACCGACTTTTGTGGTCTAAGCGTTCTATAACATCATTTAAAAAAAATGAATGTTTGTTGCTTCCTTTAAGCTTAATTTACCTTTAGTAATCATACCCAAGTTTGGGCAGCTTTGAATGTGCCTTTTGAAATCTCCGGCGCAGAATTCTTCACCATCCACACTGTTTAAATGTTCTGCTGAAAGGGAACACATTTTGAGGGGGGAGCAGAGGTGGGGGTGGGGAGAAAACACAGAAAAGTGCTTTCCCTTCCTATTTTGAAGGGGCAAGATGTATTTTTCCATATTAAATATTTTGAAAAAGTTGAATGCAGCATTGTGCCAGATAATTAAAATGTAAATTTCAGTATCTATGCTTGCTCTGTGATTTTTTTAAATACATTTAAGTTAGTTGTCTTTTAAAACATGTGGTCAGCTGTTGTATTCACATATGGTCAAATGATCAAAGTCTGAACTCCTCTCTAATTGTCCCCCCGCTGCTCGTCTGCTCTGTCCGTGATCAAGGCCTCAGCAGGTGATGAGAAAGGCATGAGAACAGGCTGGAAGGAGAATGAGGCACCGAGAGGCCCAAGCTGAAAGAAATAAAGACTTCCAGTACATCACCCTGACAGTAAAGAGCCAAGGAAAAGTGACGTCTGCTTAGTAGTGCTTATATATTTTTTTGTTCGCCAATCTGCATACATTTTTTCCCCAAGCTAAATGCAAATGGAGCCCTAGCCTACTCCCAGAGAGGAGCCCCACACATCAGCGCTGCCGCCCAAGTGTTGCATTTGTTTACTTGCCTCGGAGGAAGCTGCTAAGTCCCACAGTTTATAGTATTTCACATGTTTGTGGAAATCATTGCAATTCTTTTCACTTCTGCTTGTCATTGTTTGCCTAGAGTTCACTTTGCCAGATGGCGCTTTATTGTCACTAGTGGTTACACCTCGCTATTGGATCAGTTCAAGACCAAATGGTGTGAAGAGCTTTCATACTTAGAGGATTTAGTCAAACATTCATTCTCTGCTATTCAGGCTGCTTGAGCACTAATTCATAAACGAGTCGGCTGACCTAGGAATGAGGGGAGGAGAAAAGGGCCCAGGTCTTTTTTCCCCTCTAAATTATTAATTTGCCTTCTGTTTATAGTCCAAATTAGAGTGAATCATCATTAAGCCTGCGTAAACATAAATACCTTGCATAAACATAAATAAGATGCTAGGGGAGGCGCGGGGGGGGGGGCGGCCTGCAAGGCCCAGCATTATTCGAATGCTGAGCCCTGCCCAAGCTTAAGGGGGGTTGTCCCGTCCACACAAAAACAAAACCCGTTCTTCCCCCAAAGTCCCGGTTCCTGACACTCTGGGGTCTCATCAAGGAGTCGGTTCTGTCAGCGAGCGCCGCGAATGATCTCATCAAGATGCCTCCCTTTGGCATGAATTTTTCTGCGAATGTTGCAGGATGTGAAATGTTTTCAAATGTGAGCCCGTTTTCAAATTTCGGAAGGGGCCTTAGAAATACAAGAGATTCCATTCATCTTCTGTGACTTTTAGTGGACGTCTGGAGAGCCTGGCAAATTCTGGGTGGCTGCACTTTTCTGTTTTTGAAATTGGGTAATTTAGGGACCTGAGGTGGGCGGCATATTACTGCTTATGTGTTTTAAAAAAAAGTCAATGTGATCGTTGACTTTGTGAGGACAAACCTCGTTAATGACTCTTTTGACGGCTGCTCCCAAGCTCTGGAACTTGTCCTTTCTTCATCAAATCAATTTAAATGGCTGAAAAGATGGTGCAGTGAAACTAAGAGAGGGCAGCAGGGAAAGGGTTAAGCAGAGGACAACTCAGTGACTCAGTCGAGCTGCCTAATTTTGTTTCTGATTAAATATGAGGCCCTGTAGTTGTCGCCCTAGTTTTCTGTTTCATTGGGGATGGGAGTATAGCTTTACCTAACTATTCAAAGTGATGTTGAAAGGACAAAGAAAAGCACCGATGTGAAGAGGGAGGCCCTTTGGCAGAAGGCAGGTGCTGAGGGATTTGGAGATTATTATAGAAAAAATCCTTGAAGCCCTCGGTGCGATGCCTTGGTGTAGTAAGAAAGGCAAACAGGATAATGGATTGTATCAACAGAGGGAGCGAACCCAAATCAAAAGATGTTATCTTGTTACTGTATGGCCAGATATTGTCCCTCCACAAAGAGCTGGTTGGCACTAATCAAACACGCTGCGCAGCCAGCCTAATCACCTTGTCCTCAGAAGCCTATTGTTGTCCTGGGCAAGGCCCAGTTCAGAGAACAGCCTGGATGATGATACCCCTTTTTCCAGGGAAGGAAAATGGAACGAGAGGTGTAGGCTTTCTCCTTCATTACATTTTCTGCCCTGAGGTACAGTGCGAAATTATGTAATAATAGTGTCCCAGGGGGCTGACCCATCCCTGGGGGAGGTGGGAGCAGTGGGGATTGCAGCTCTGCTTGGGAAGTAGGCACAGCTGGGAAGAACAAAGCATTGACTGGGGCCCTCTGGTTTTTCCACACATTTCTGGACTGCGGCTCTTTGCTATGCTAAGTGGGCTCCCGAGTAATTGGACCTACCCCTCTGGAGGGGAGGAGACAGAGAAAGCTGGAAGGGCATAGTGAGAAAACAGGAACTGTTAAGCTGGGGATTTTGTTGGAGGAAGTTTGGGGAGGAGGGCGGAGGACTTTGCTTGAACTCCTTCCAACCAAACTATGAAGTAGAGAGAGTTAGCTTTGATATGAAACCAAACGTCTTGACATGTTCTCATCAGAAATGGAATAAAAACTGGCTCCGTTGCAAATGTCTGGCATCAGGAGAAGGCTTTTGTGCATTTTTCACAAGTTACCTTTGGGGGCTTTGGTTTCCTCATCTGAAAAATTGACAGGAGGGCTCCAAATTGAAATCAGAGTTCCTTTGCCAGCTCGGCAGGACCGCACCGCCTGTTCTCTTGATTTTTGTCTTTCTGTCAGAGTTGGTGCAAACTGATAAGACACACTGAGCTTCTGAATGTGTTGCGTTCGTGCAAGTACAGAATTAAATGAAAATGTTTGAATCTCTTGTAGCATCCATGGGAAACTTCTTTTGACGGATAGACTTACGAAGACTGCTGGCTCGCGGAGCTTGCTTGTTTAGCCAGCAGCTTTAGAAGGGTGGAATTGCTGGAGGTTTAGAGCTGCTACATTTTACAGCTGTTTTAGAGGCTCTCTCCCACTGTTCCTCTCTCCTTGCAAGGTTCAGAAATTCCTGCTTTGAGTTCATATGGTTGAGGCCAATCAAATGCTTTCATCAGCTGGCCATTGGATGTTGAGTGATATATTGCCACCAGTTAAAATTTGACCTACTCAGTGACCCTCTTGCAAACATTAATTGTGCAGAACATCTTTCTCCTCCAACAAGAGTATCTTCTTGAAAAGGCCACTCATTTACTTAAGTGTTAGTCCAACTTATCTGACTTTGTTACAAAGCTTATCTTGTGCTACTTGGTCCAAAGATTCCTGGAAAAAGAACCACATAGGTCTAAAATAAAGGTTCGAAAGAGACCATTTTCCTCAGAGACTTTGCAAACAATTACTAAAAAAAGACCTTCTGAACTTCTATGAGATACTTATTTACCATAACAAAAACACAGCCCTAATCATCAGAGAATAGAAAGATGTATAACTAAAGCTTTTTTTTTTTTAGCCGGGAAGGATTTTGAATAAAACCTTTGATTGCCATGGGAAAGGAATGGCAATTTTTAAAGTGTAGAAAATATCAAAACAGAATAAGCAATGATGGTCCTTTTTTTCCCCAGACTGATAGATGGCTAAAGATAGGCTCTTTTTTATTCAAGAAGAAAACAAACCACATTAAACAAGCATTTCTTATTATGGAGCCAATTGTCTGCAATTTTATACAGTTTTCTGCTTGATCCTGTTGTGTGCCTTTGCAGGTATCAGGAAGATACTGTCCTGAGATGGGCAAATATCTAAAAGGAGATTTTTTTCTCTTTAATAAAAATACACAAGCTGCAAAACGGGGGCGGGGAGGGGGAGGAGGAACTGTTTTTAAAATTACCTAAACAAATCCAGTTAACTACAGTGATATTCTATTTTATTTGATCCACCTCACTCACCATGGTAGTAATACTTCGCTTCTCAGGAAAATGGTGCTAAGTTGATCTGGAAATCTCGAGACTGCTGCATCCATACTGTGTTTGTGTGCAAAGCCAACACAGACTTCTTTTTTTTAAAAATAGCTTTTCTTCCTTGGACTAAACAGAGAAGATGGTTTTTGATGTTCATTTCTTCCTATACCTAATTGGTAGGGAGGAAAGACCAATCAACTTGAAGTCAGATGGATTTGGGTTTCAATCTCATGTCTACTCCTGTGTAGTTTTGTGACCTTAGCCAAGTCACTCAATCTCAGAACTTTATCAGATGAGGGGGTCAGAATTCCTTCCTCCTTTTAGAATCTATGAAAGAGAATATTCATGAGCTTGTCTTGGTTATTATGGCAACGCTCAGATGCAGAACCCCTTGGGGGACTTGGTATCTCTCCTAGGGGCAGGGCACTGTGCTCCCCTCCTGCTTACCTCAGCTTTTCCAAGTGGGGAAAAAAGAAGACCTGGAAACCACCTTGTAGGGGAGTTTTTATTATCCTTGTTTCTAGGAAATGGAGGCCCATGAAGTTACAGTTTTCTCTGTATCTCACAGGTGGCAAGTGAACAAGCAGTGGCTGAAATCCAAATTTTTGAGCTTCCCAGCTAGCTTTGCACCATGCTTCTAAACAACTGGGCCTCCACACAGGTAGCTTCAGTGAGAAATGAACTTTGTTTTGAAATGCAGCTGCTAAAGAGAATTCCTCAAACCTCTCCTAAGGACTTTCAGTGATTAGTATGAAATCTCCAGCTAGGCAACTTTTGCACATTCATCCAAGCCAGAGAGATCCAGAACCAAGGTTCCCATGGCAACCTCTAACCTTCCCCTTTGAGGAAGTGAGTTACTACAGGGCCCTTCCTCAACCAATCTCCCAACACAGAAGCTTGAATATAAAGACCTTGCTAACCTGGCTCTCTCCTGCAAACTCTTTTGTCCCTTCCATCCTTCCCCCGCCCCCCCCCCAAGATCCTTTATGGGTCAGCCCCCCTCCTCCACCCTAGTCCAAGTCAGGCCTGAATTTTTGTTTGACAGTTTACTTCTTTTTCAGTGGGAATTATCTTTAAGTCTTTCCCCAATGTGGGAAAATAGAACAGGGAGAATTTCAGTCCTTTCATTCACATTTGGGTGATGGTGGACAAGGTAACCTCACGGCTTGGTCTATCATTCCAGATACTGGGTCTACCTCCCCTTCTGTGGGGAGACTTACATTTTGAAAGCTGGAAGTAGGCACTGAAATCATGGGGCGGGACCCTAGTTCTTTCACTCATCAGTGGGTTTAAGTTCTGTCTGGCCTCTGGCGTGGATGGAAGGACTGGGAGGGGTTCTATAGCTCTAGCATGCCTCAAATTGTCTGCTAGCTCAAGTGTCTCCCAAATCAGACTTACTTCCTGATAGCGATAAGCCACTGGAGACCTCAGGCATCTTGAGTGTGAATCCCATTTTCACCTCCCTGTCTCTTCTTATCTTCCAATCTAACAACTTTGGACAAAACAGTGACTCATATTAGCTTCTTCCAACTTGGTACACTGGTCACTTGGATGTGAAATAAATCACTGGGTCCACTATCTCTCTGCAAGGAAGTCAGCAGTGACCAAGAGCCCTTTCCGCAAAGTTCTGGAGGGGAATTTTCTGCCAACACAAACCCACTGTGATAATATGATAAAATGGGGTTTTTATACACTATCCACAGCCATTGACTCAATTTTCCAATGGTAACAAAGTCAAATTTTTTAAAATTGGGGTACCATTGGTTTATAATACCATGTAAGTTTCAGGAGTACAGCTTCACACCTCAATAAATGTACATACCACACTACACCCCCCACCAAGGTTCTAGCAACCACCTGCTATTATCCCATTGACCCTTCTACCCATTCTTCCCACTCCCACCGTTTTCCTCCCCCCCATCCGTTACCACCAATTTGTTGTTAGCATGTGCAGGTTTTGTTGGCTTGCTAACAAAGTGAAATTTAAGAAATCACTTTTTTCTTGGTTCAAATAGTTCCCCCCCCCACAAGATTCATATAGATACACTTCAGATCTGGAAGGGATTTTACTAGCCGTGTTATTTTCAAACTAGTCTTTAGCAGTGGGGCTTTTACATTAAACATTTTTTTAATCATGATAAAATACACATAAAATTTACTATTTTAATCATTTTAAAGTAGCATTACATATACTAAGTACATTCATATTGTTGCAAAACCATCATAATACTATACATCTCCAGAACTCTTTTCATCTGCAAAAAAGAAACTTTGTCCTTATTACCCTACAACTCCTATTCCCCAGTGCCTGGGTACCGCCATTCGACTTTCTAGCTCTATGAATTTGCCTATTCTGGACTAAGTGGAATCATAAAATACTTGTTCTTTTCAGCCTGGTTTATTCTACTTAACATAGTGTCTTCAAGGTTCATCTCTGTTGTAGCATTTGTCATAACTCCCTTTTTAGGGCTAAATAATATTCCATGGTGTGTGTGTGTGTGTGTGTGTGTGTGTGTGTGTGTGTGTGTGTGTGTGTATTTATCATGTTTTATTTATCCATTAATCCATTGATGGACGTTTGGTTTGCTTCCACCTTTTGGCTGATGCTGCTATGAACATAGGGGTAGCTATATCCCTCCCATGAAAACATACAGATACCTGCATAGAAGACTGATTAAAAAAATGGTGAGGAGTCCTACTCTTTGATGTTTATTGTAGGACAATATAAAAAGGCACTGGTCTATTCAACCTTCTCTTTTTCTAGGCGAGGAATGTTGGGTCCAGAGAGGGCAAGAACACACAGGACTCTAGTAAGTAAAAGGCAGGCAGAGCACCACCACCTGGTGGTACAGGGGTTAAGTCTCAGCTTTATCAAGCTACTGCCAGCCACTGCAGCACAAGTTCAATCCCCGGCCATGGAGCTGACCCACATGGCACAGCAGACCTCTTCTGTCTCTCCCGCGCTGCTCCCCTCAGCAGTGTATTTCAGTAGATCTGCCTGTTCTGCTCCCCACTCTGTCTCTGGGGAATCCTCTCACCCCCTGCACCTCTGGCCTACACCTCAGTTCTTGTATGCGTAAATAAATAAATTAATCTTAAAAAAATAGCTGGGCCTCCATCTGCTGGTATTTCCACTGTACTTGGCATTACTTTTTTGGAAAATGATAGAATTCTTTCTTAATATCTGCATTGGGGACATAAAAACAAACAACTGTATAATCCCCAGAAAGTACTTTGATAGAGAACATGATTTGAATTATGCTTTGCACATTGAGATAGTTGTGAGGTCTTTTTTCCTGTATCATTTCATTTTGCTCCAACAACCCTCTGGTAACAGTATGTGGTTTCCAGAGTAGAACTGTTGACACCACTAACCAGCCACATCATGATAGTCTACTTTAGGAATGTGCTATTTGATTAATGAGATAATGGTTTCAGAGCCCTTTGAGCTGCTAAGAACAAAGGCACTGGATAAATTCAAAGTGTTATTCTTGTGGCATTCTCTAAGGGTAGATATTTTGCTAAATATTTTTATTTTGGTATTAATCTTCTGATGTCTGCAAACATTTAGCTACATTTACTAAATGGTGCTATTAAATAAACCTGGTAAAACAATTGGATATCCTAGGATATACTTTACCCTACTGGGTATTTCAAGATAACTGAAAATACTTGGAAATGATGGTACCATGGCAACAAAATGAAACTTTAAAAAATTTTGAGACCTATCTTTCATAGAAAAGATTCTGTATTGGGCTTAATCTCTTCTTTATCTTTAATTGACATGAGCTTCTTGTCACAAAATAAAGTTGATTTTTATTAGCTAATCTCACCTAGGATCAGCACAATTAAGATCTGAATAGTCATTTGTCATTTACCCAAAAGGGAAACAGTGAGCATTCTTCATTACAACATAATGGGTTTCTAGATCTTCCTCATTTTTAAGAAAAGTCTGATTTTTTAGGTCATCTCCACTTCTTGAAATTCTATTCCTCTAATATTAGGGCCATCAAAGTGACAGGGAAAGCAAATGAATAAAAGGAAAAAGGGCATCTTTCCTCGAGGTGGAGTTCTCTTTTCCTGTCGCTCACACAGCAGTGTCCGGGAGGGCGGCGGTGACTACAAAGGGAGCCTGCACAGATCTCAGGTTTGAAAGGCAGAAAAGACACCAGCATTTACTTCGCTGCCGTTAGGTACCAGGCACTGTGCTTGGCCAAGTCCTCAACATGGTCTCATTTCATCCTCAGGGCAATGCTGTGAAGTTGATAATATCCCTCTCTTTAACACCCGAGGATGCTGGGACTCAGATTGTGCCATTTGCTTCTGTAAATTGACTGAGTCAGAATTTGAATGCAGGATTTTTCTGCCTGACTTTTCTTCACTTGTTCCAACCTCATTCATTTTGCCCATGTGGAGAAATGGACTATTTGCAGTTGTCAATACAGTTGTCCCCCATTTTTTGAAGGCATGTCTTATACCACTGCGCTTTCAGGAGGAACCTACATTAGTGCCTGTTTTTGCTAAATGAATGAAACCGGAAGAGGGCTTCTGCTTTTATGACAAAAGCTGAAAAGGGCAAAGAGCACTGAGTGTGGGTTTTGTAGCACTTGTTCTAGTGGCGGTGGAGCCCCGTCAGTGAGAGAGGGCGTGCCAGGCTCCTTCCTGGGGAACTCCTTTCTGCAGGCTTCTTTTTACCCTGGCTTTCCTGCTTTCACCAGCTCTTTGTGTGATTTTAGGTTTTAGGTGTTCTTTGATATGATTTGGTCCGTTATTTTTTGGATCTGTGAATGCTCAATTTTTTTTTCCATGAGTGATTGGCGATTGCTTCTTTGCTTTACATCATTTGGTGTATGAATGCGTTCATAGGAACATATGCACTTCCGGATAGCAGGGGAAACCTATCTACATATTTTAATCCCTAAATACTAATGTCCAGGCTTTGTTGGGGGTGTGGGGTGGAGAGAACCCTTTCAATGGCAGGAAGGGGACAGGCCATATGAAATGAGAGAAGGGGGTAGCCTTTAGTGTTTAAAACCTAGATTTAAAGCCTCACTTCACCACCTTGAGCTGTATGACCTGGGCAAGAAACAACCTCCCTCAGTTTCCTCACTGGGAAAGCAGGGGCAAACCGGTACTCACTCTTAGGTGCTTGTGAGTTTTGCCGATAGTGCCAGAAATGTGTTCAAGCACAGAGCCCAACACTCAGGCAGTGTTCCCTGTGGTTACTTTTCTCTCTAGAGGATTCTGTGTTCTGACATATCATGGGGTGCTTCCAGGTACAAGTGCAGATTAGTGATTGGGAAGGGTGCCCACAGGATCAGCCAATCCAAGTGAAAACACACAATGTAGGGTCTTCCTGGTGGCGCAGCGGTTAGGCGCTGCGCTGTGGAGCTGTTGGCAGCGGAGACACAAGTTCGACACCCGGACGGGGAGAATCCCATATGGCGCAGCAGATCTCTCCTGCCTTGCCCGCTGCTCCCCTCAGCAGTGTATTTCTGATCTGCCTGTTCTGCTCCCCACTCTGTCTCTGGTGAACCCTCTCACCACCCCACGCCTCTGGTCTGTACCCCAGTTTGTTTGCATAAATAAATAAATCTTAAAAAAAAAAAAGAAAACACACAATGTGGAGAAAGAGCTTTGCACGCCCCGCTGTCTGGGATCACTGGCATTTCCAGAGCAGCAGTGAAATGTCAGCTGCACAGTGACAGTCATGGAAGCCTTTCGCAGTTTGCAGATTGTTGATAGGTTTTTCTGATTTTCGATGTTTTCTTCCACAAATATTTATTAAACATTTGGTGCCTACTACTATTGATGCCTTCTTCCAAAACATAACTTCCAAGTGCCTGCTCTATACCAGGCACTATGCTTGGCACTGAAGAAACTGCAGAGAAAAGAAAGGTAAGCCAAACTTCCTACTCTCACAGAGGGGAGAGAGACAGTAAATAGGGAGCATAGATGGTAGCTCAGTGATGAGTGCTGAGGAGAATAAAAAGTGAGCAAACAGGCACACGGGATAGTGAGTGTGGATGGACTTTGGAATATTTGGTGGGGGAGCCAGGGAAAGCCCTACTGAGAAGGTGACATTTGACTTGAAGGAAGTAAAAAAGATAGTTCCAGGCTGAGAAAATAATGTGCAAAGACACTGAGGAGAGTATGTTAGGAATGTTCTGGAAAGTCAAAGGGACAGAGTGAGTGGGAGAACTGGAGCTGGGATGGGAGGGAACAAGGAAGAATCATGTAAGGTCTCATCCGGATGATTTCTTACAGAAGAAAAAACAAGCAAGGAACTAGCAAGTGAGTCGATATAGAATTTCTTCAAAATGTTCTAGGTGGTGATATTGTTATTTTGAGACAAAGACAGGAATGATTTTATAATAAAGCCAAAACTTTTTGCCAGCAAAAATGCTTGTCACTACTTTGTGGTGCTTCACAAAGGCCTCCATGAATTCCAAGTCCTTGCCATCTGTGGACGACCACAGCTGGGAATACTACTGGCAAAGGCAGAATGAGAGCCCAGGCCTCGTGACCTCTGGGCCAGGTTTCCTGTGCCCCTTATTTGTGCCCGCAGTGTGTCCTGCAGTACAGACTCACGTGTCAGAACTGGGAGTAGACTCGGAGGTCAGCTAATCCAGTCCACTTTCTCCTGGTAGGGCCGGGAAGAGTGAGGCACAGAGAGCAAGAGTCACCTGCGAGAGGCAGCTGGCAAGTCAGTACCAGACTAAAACTTGACTTAAGATTTTCACTCCTTCTAGGTGCGCTCTGTGCCCGGCTGTTGTTTTAGAAGCAGCCGTGGCTAGGAGAGAGTCCATACCCATCCTGGGACCAAGGAGATCTCGGAGTTTGAGGGCAGAACTAAGCTGATTTGAGGGTACAAGGTGGCTCAAGACAGGTCCCCTGTTTGTTGCAGTCAGGCGGACTCTGGTGTTAAAGTGATCCTATGTCTTGCAGGGGTGAGAGTGGAGGTGGACCTGGGGTTTATATCTGAGAATGCTTTTGAACATCTTCAGAAGGCCACCCATGAAGTTTGTGTATTTTCTTGTTGATCTGTCTTAGGTGCTGTGCAGATGTGTCTGGAATCTGTTTAGCTGAGAAAATACCATGCAGTGGCAAATGTTCTTTCTGTGTGGGCTGAGCTTGTTGCTTCTTGCTGTCACCAGCCTATTGTTGAGTTTTATATTATGGCAAGTTTGGTCTGAGGTGGGCACATGGCAGAAAGAGAGAGAACCTTCTGATGACCATCTGGGGCAGCCTAGCTGTAAAACCAGTGTGTGCAGTACAGCGTCACTCAAGATTAGAACTGGAAATGGCCCAAGAACTCATCTAATTCAATGTCCTTCTTATCTGGACTGAAAGATGGAGTCAGGGAGACTAGAGTGACCTGCTGAGGTTAGCCAGCATGTCGGTGCCATGCTAGATGTAGACCACAGATCTCCTTTGCCCTGTGTACTGGAAAGTGTGCTAAGATAAGGAGCAAGACTTACTCATTATTGTCATTTGCTTATCATTAGAAACTTGCAATTGAATCACTTATTCTCATAAGCAAGAAATGGCTCAAGAGCTTTCCCAGGCTTTGTTGGGGGTAGGCAGTGATTCGTTACAGAGTCAAGCTGCTTAGGCTTATGACTGGGGGCTGCTTTAGGTTTTAGGGGGCTGGAGTTGGGGCCAATAGAGGTCCTCCGGAGCCTGCTGCCATAGAAAGCCTGCCTAATGCCTAGCATTGTGGGATTTGGCCTGATCTGCTTCCTGGACGTCCTTCTTCCTGTGAGTGGGCACTTGCTGCTGCTCACATCCATTCCTTCCTTTCTCATGCATGCATGCGCGCGCGCACACACAAACACACACACACACACACACACACACACACACACAGAAGCTTGAGAAACACGCTGCAGAGCCTGAAGAGCCCACATCTGCAGTGGAGGTGCTGGGAGCCCACTAGCGAGGCAGCTGCGAGTCCTTAGACATGTGTTCGTGCTGGTGGCTCGGGGCCAAGTGAAATCCCAGGCTCCAGTCATGTGGCTCCCCTTTGTAAAAGTTGGCTGTCTGAAAGAATGCAACAGGAAAATCAGAAACGCCTGCACACTCTTCCCTGCTGCAGTTGGTACCGGGCTGGAGTTCAATCCCAGTCAGGTCCCAGTGATGTTAGGGGGATCCTTTAATATCGCTTGGAAACCCACACACCTGGTTTTGCCATTTGTGAGTGCTTGTGACTCATCACCACACTCCACTCACCTCTGGGATGAGAGTGGCTTTCCCAGCTGGAGGTCGCCTCTGTGTGCATTGTTGGTTGGCTGCATTTGCCAGAGGGAGTGAAATGTTCGTGGCTTAGGTGTCATTTTGGACATCAGGGCAAAAAAAGTGCACGATAACACGATGTTGCTTGGTGAAGCTGGAATGCAGTTATCTTGCTTCTGGGGAAGTGTCACATGCTGGACACGACTGACACAGAGCAAGGAACCGGGGTATACGAAATAGACTTGAAGCTCTTCAAGTCCCTCTTGTGAAGGCTGCAAATGGGCAACAACCACATTGTGTTCTGTTGCCACTTCTTTATAAAAAGTAATGGCGGCGAAAAGGGGTGGGGGTGCATGGGGAGGTGCTTGGAATGGCCTGTTGCATTATTTTCAGAGAATTGCGGTGTGTTCTGCTTGAACAAAAGGGTTGGGCTGTGATAATATAATTCTGGATTCCATGGAATGTTGTGGCTCAGAGAGGCAAAAGATAAAAGACAGAGAAACAATATAGTGGTAACTTTCAGGGGTTTTATTTTATATTAAAACATCATTTTGTCACAAATATGGACTGGATGTGGGTAAAGGAAGAGTATTATATTTCTGTGCATCAAAATGGAAACATACTCATAGGCTGTGCTTTGTATTGTATGGAAAATATCAAGTGCGCCTCATCATAACCTTTGTCCTAAAGGGCTTGCAAAATAATTCCAGAAAAGTGATGGCAATCAATGGCTGTCAGCCGGACGGAAATAGCCAGCCTACTTGAGGAACGCACCTGAGAAGCCTCTTTACCGGCCGAGCCCAGGTCCTACCCCATCACTCAGTGTCCAAGCACGTTTCTTCAATTACAGATCAGGGGGTGGCAGTGAGAGACCTGGAGCCATAGACCAGACATAATTTATGCAGATTTGCCCAAGTTTATATGGCAGTTTGTTATGCAACACAAAAGCAGCCGCCATAGCAACCTCGGCATCACAAAATGCTTATGGTACCTCTGAGAGAGACAGATCAGCGTCTTGCAAAGATGTGGAGGCGCTCAGTGTTCCACAGAGTTCATCTTTGCACTCTACGAACCGCAGAGCTGCATGGCTGAAGAGCGGCTTTCTTTTTGCGTGGCCTTCCTGTCCCCTCACTGTGCCCTGTTCGTTAGGGAAGCTAGCTCGCCGGTGATTGGCTCCTCTCTCGTGGTTTGTTTCTCATTTTCATTTCCTTAATGATTTGAAGACTTGTTTTCAAAGGTCCCTCGGACAGGGCCCAGTGGCGCTGTGCTGGGCCGGGCTTCGCTGTCTGCCAGAGTGCAGCCCCTCTGCCGGGTGACAGAACAAGGCCTTTGAGGCGCTCGCGGGTAAGGACTACAGTAATGAGCTCCAGCTGTGGAGTGCGGGCTCGCGGAGCGGGAGAGCCCGAGTGGAGGGGCTCCGCTGGATTCTGGGAAGCCTGTCTTTTGGTGCCTGCCTCCCATTCTTTGGTGTCCAGAACTAGGCCCAAACTCAAGCTGGTGTTCCTGCTTCTGGAAACCCGTGAGGACCTGCATGCGCGTTTGGCAGCCTCCCCACCCAGGCGGCTCGGTTTGCACCTGTTTCAGGCCCCGTTAGGTAAGTCGGGCTTCTGAAAACAGATGACAAATCCTGATCTGTAGGGTGTGCATATTTGTAGGGGCTGCAAATCCTGCCACTGTAGCCCCATTTCAAGCTAGCAACAGCTTAAGTAGCCCGAGAAACATCTGCACGTGGAACAAATGGCTCCAGCTCGCTGCCGCCTCAGGTTATCTCACGAGCTGACCTCTCCAGTCTCATGGGCAGCTTAGTGTCCTCAAGCCCACCTGACAGCGGAGGAAACCGGCCCAGAGGCTTCCTGCAGGGACCCTCTGACTTCCCTGTCCTCAGCAGTCACCGGGGAGCTTGTTAAAGTGGAGCCTGTGATTCTGCATTTTTAACAGCTCCCGAGTCACAAGTTTCCACAGTTAATTAAAGGTTCGGTTAACCTGGAGAAGCAGGGGAAGAGGCCAGAAGATGGTCTCTCTCAACTCACAGGGCACACTCTGCCCCTCTCCCGAGCCATACTGTGATTCCCCAGTCAGTCCCGCGCCTGGAATGTTCAGGGACCCTCTGAGGCCCTCCCAGGAGCCACTGGCAAAGGGCTTTAGGACAAAGATATCCCACCCTTTCAGGAGGAAGGGGGCTGGTCTTATTTTCCAGTGTTCACGGGTTAGTAACATGCCGCAAGGCCCAGCTTTGAGTGATTTGGTTTCAGGAGGGCCTTTTGCATGAGCTGACCCTAACCATATGGCGCAGTCCCTCTGTCTTCTTGAGTTTAGTCACATTATGTGACTTTGGGGTATTGCACCCCTAGGAATTTGACCAAATTCCTTATTTTCACTCCATTCTCGGTGTTAGGGAAAAACCTGTTGCTGCCTATTGTAGAGGAGCCAAAAACGAACGCTGTCTTCTGTCCACCTGACGATATACTGAGGAGCAAAGATCAGTTACCCAGAAAACAATTACAAATGACCTAATCTGGGTCCTAGTTTCACTTAGATTTATCATGTGATAATGACGACGTGGAAGGACTGGAGAGAAGACTGGGTGGAGATCCCCAAGCTAAGGAGGCGGTGACACCGCAAGCTGAGAATGACACGTGACAGTACTCCTGAGCTCAGCTTGCGATCTAGCTGGGCAGTGGGTACCCAGGAAACAGGTAGGGTATGAGCCAGTGTATAGCACAAAAGTGTGTGGGCGGGCCACTGTCTGGACTGGCAGAGCACGATTTCCAAGGGAGTGTTCTCCATTCCTGTTTTAAGACGTTTTATTCAATCGAGCAATCGCAAGATTCATATGTACCCAAGATATTCTCTAGTTAATGGAATGCACGAGCAGAGGATTCTTTTTTTTCCTTTGGAGATTGTCTCAAAATGAAAACCATCTTTCTAGTAAAATGATTTTATCCTGATCCTCAGCTCCAATTCTTTTTTTATTTTCTTTGCCTGAGTCTGGATAAAGCAAGTGATTCATGATGATCCATTTATTTGCTGCCAAAATGTATGTTTGCTGTTATAGAGATGTAATCTTAACTGTGTCTCTCTCCTTTTCTTCATCACCCTAACCAATTCCATTCTGTGTCTGGTATAGTAATACCTTTATTTATAGGGCAAGACCATACACAGACCCATATCATTCCCTTCCTACTTATGGAAATTCTCTGCATCTTTTCAGGCCCGTTTTGAAATGCCACATTCTCTCGAAAGAATTTCGCAATCCCCACAATTAGTTAGAAGTTAGGTATTTCCCTTTGGTCTGCGGTCTTGTGATGCCCCTTCTCTGCTCACTGGTTACGTGTATTTTACTCTACTTGTATTCGAGGTAGTTATCTCCGCATCTTCCCCCCTTCTACTACCTCCACTCCAGCTGGGATATAAGGTTTTAAGGCTGTAAGGTCAATAATAATTGTAATTATCAAATACTTAGCACCTACTAAGTACCAGGCACTTTGCAAGAGGGTGTTTTAAAGCTACCGAATAGGGCCTCCCTGGTGGTTCAAAGGCTAAGTCTCAGCACTATGAAGCTATCATCAGCCACTGCGGCCTGAGTTCGATCACTGGCCAGGGAGATTCCCACATGGCGCAGCAGACGTCTCCTGTCTCCCCACTGCTCCCCTCAGCAGTGTACTTCAGTAGAGCTGCCTGTTCTGCTCCCCACTCTGTCTCTGGTGAATCCTCTCACCCCTCCACCTCTGCCTTACACCCCAGTTCTTGTATGCATAAATAAATAAATCTTTAAAAAAAAGCTTCCTAATAGCTCTTGGTCAGTGCCATTGTCGTCCATTTCACTGGGGCCTAGAGAGGTCAGGCAGCTCGTCTGGGATCAGCCACCCACCAATGCTTTTTTTTTAAAAAAAGATTTATTTATTCATGCATACAAGAGCTGGGGGGTCAGACAGAGATGTGTGTGGTGGGGATGAGAGGCTTCACCAGAGAAAGAGTGGGGAGCAGAACAGGCAGATCTACTGAAGTACACTGCTGAGGGGAGCAGTGGGGAGACAGGAGAGGTCTGCTGCGCCATGTGGGAAGCTCCCTGAGCCGGGGATTGAACTCTTGCTGCAGTGGCTGGCGATAGCTTCATAGGCTGAGACTTAACCCCTTGCGCCACCAGGGAGGCCCCCCCACCAATGCTTTTAACCTGACTCAAAGCCCACACACTCCCGCCAGTCCACTCTGCATCAGGCTTTCCCTGTAGGCAGGGACTGAGGCTTCTGGCCAGAGAAAGTGTTCAGTAAATCGTGGAATGAACATGAAGGAGGGTGCGTTGCTCTGCTCATGGTGGCCGTAATGAGGTGCACGAGAAAGAACTTGCCGCCAGGCCATTGCCCCTCCTCTTGTGGCTGCCCAGCGCGGGTCCCTCAGGTCTCCTTTCCCTCAGTCTCTGTGTACTGGGCTGTGTCCTGCCTGTCGGTCAGCCAGCTAGCTTATAAATGAATGCGCTTGGGACTAGTGTGCTAATGGATGCTAATCCATTTTTTCTCATTTATTCACTTACATCAAAATATTTGATGTAAAAGCCTAGGCATATAGGAGAGAACTTATAAATATCTGCTGAATAGAGAATAGAATTGTTTGTGGCAATAAATGAAGGGGACATGGGCATTTTGGGTAGAGCTGTTCTAGCAGACACATCCAAGTATCAAGGACTGGGGTAAATCAGGGACAGCAGGATGAGTAATGCAGATATGTTCTCTGCCCTTATGGAGCTTACATTCTAGTAGGATGTCCACTTGCATTTTACATGAGGCTCTATTTGAATCAATGAACTAATCTAAAGGAGAAGGCAAGAAAAGATATTCTAGAGATAGGGAGAGAAAAAAAATTACCTTAAAGGGTTTCCTGTCATTGTGCTTTATTATAAAGTATTGATTCTAGGTTTCAAAATTCCATAGGGGATTTCCCTTCTTTCCCCTTTTAGTTGTTATTCTTTACCGGGGAAGGAAGAGGGGGCATACCTCATTAGGGGGTTGTAGTGTCTTTTGCAGTGAGCGCTGCTGTCATTTGAAAAATTATGTAACTACCAAATGAAAACTTTCTCATCATGAAAAGCTTTTGACTATCTTGAACCCATTCCCCAGAAGTAATCACAATTACAGTTTCTTGTGTCTCCTTCCTGACATTTTTTTCTGCATTTATAAAATCATGTGTAAGTAATATAGTATTTTTATATAAAAGAAATTATTTTCTACATATTCTATGTATGTATATCTGTATTTCTATATAGTGTTCTATATCTATTATATGTTCTTCAGTGTGATTTTGATATATATCTCCTTTATTAAAAGAGGTGGGAAACCAAATAGGAGAGAGACACTTGGGGGGGGTGGGGAGAGGGGGAGGATAAGGGCACAAAATGGAGTAGAAAAGGACACAAGGGACCATGGAGATGGATCACGGGTGAATTGGTGGTGGGTTACCCAAGGGGAATACAAAATGTAAATGATATAAATAACAATAAAAATATATATTATTAAAAAAAAGGTGATGAACATTTTTCCTGTAGCTGTTGACTTTCTTGATATCCTCCTTGGTGAATTATCTGTTCACTTATTAATTGGGCTTGTATTGGCTATTAAAAGTTTTTTATGTCTTTGATATTAACCCCTGGTTGCTTGTATAATGTGGAAATATTTTCTCCATTCAGTAAGATGTCCTTTAACACTTTGTGTGCCGGTACCCTTTAAATTTACCAGCCCTTGGGGCCGGCCATTTTCCGTGCCACTGCATGAATGGTAGAAGCATTCAGTAAAACACACACAGCTCCTGAACTACTGGATATTAAAAAAACTGTAATATCTCTCATAAAACACCTTACACTTTCACCAGAACAATGTGTAAAGCTTCTAGACTGAGTATGATCAAAGAAATAGCTCCTAATAGTTCCAAATAAATCCACCGTGGCATGAAAAACCGGAGACTAGATGAACACGTATTAATACGTGAGCGCCACCTGATACTGGTGACAAAACCACGTACTAATACGTGAGCGGACCACAAAGTGTTAAATCTGCATATATTTTCTTTTAATGTGTAAAAGATTTTTAATTTGACGTAATCCCAATTGTTTATTTTTGCTTTAATTTCCCTTGTTGTAGGAGTCAAGTGTCTAAAACCATTTTTTGTCTTAAGCCTCATGAAACGGTCACCAATGTTTTCTTCTATATGTTTTATTTTTTCAAACTTATCCACTTAGAACTTACTTTTGTGCATGGAGTTAGAGAGTGATTCAACTTAATTCTTTTTTAAAAAATTATTTATTTATTGTAAGAGTTTTATTTTTTTAATTTTTGCTTAGAAGAACAAGCCAGAAAGAAAGAGAAAAATATCAAATGGTTTCACTTATAACAGGACTATAGGGAAACCAAATAGGAGAGAGACACTTGGGGGGTTGGGGGAGAGGGGGAGGATAAGGGCACAAAATGGAGTAGAAAAGAACACAAGGGACCATGGAGATGGATCACGGGTGAATTGGTGGTGGGTTACCCAAGGGGAATACAAAATGTAAAAGATATAAATAAAAATAAAAATATATATTAAAAAAAAGGCCTCCCCAGTGGCGCAGCGGTTAAGCGCTGTGCTGTGGAGCTCTTGGCAGCGGCAACGCGAGTTCGACGCCCGGCCGGGGAGAATCCCACATGGCACGGCAGACCTCTCCTGCCTTGCCCGCTGCTCCCCTCAGCAGTGTATTTCTGATCTGCATGTTCTGCTCCCTGCTCTCTCTGGTGAACCCTCTCGCCGCCCCACGCCTCTGGCCTGTACCCCAACTTGTATGTATAAAATATGTGTATATATATATATATATATATATAAAAGAAGAACTGGGGTGTAGGCCAGAGGTGCAAGGGGTGAGAGGATTCATCAGAGACAGAGTGGGGAGCAGAACAGGCAGATCTACTGAGATATACTGCTGAGGGGAGCAGCGGGCAAGAAAGGGGGGGTCTGCTGCGCCATGTGGGCTAGCTCCCTGGCCAGGTATTGAACTCAGGCTGCCACGGGGGGCTATCGCGGTGGTAGTGCTGAGACTTAACCCTTAGGTCACCAGGGAGGCCCCTGTTTTAATAGGTTTTTGGCAGAGTCTTTAGGGCTTTTTAATATCTAGTATCATATTGTCTGCAGTTAATGATAGTTTCACTTTTTTTAAAAACCTGGATTCCTTTTACTTTCTGTTGTTGTCTTACTGCTATAGCTAAAACCTCTAAAAGTAAATTAAACAGAAGTGTTTAATTCTGTATAGTATTTCTAAACTGCTGTATAGTATTCCTTTATGTGGATGTACCACAACTTATTTAACCTTTTCTATACGGATGGATATTTAGATTGTTTCCAGTTTGTTTAATCAGCAATGTCAAAGTGAACATCGTGGGCAATCAGCCTTAGACACATGTGTTAGTATTTCTCTAGGGTAAGGTTGCAGATGTGGAATTGTAGGGTCATGTAATATGCATGACTAAAATTTTGTCATACTTCCCTCCAAAGTGGCTACATCAATTTAATTGCCAGCTGTAAGTATAGATGCCCTTTCTGTATACCTTTTCCCAAGTGGATATTATAAATTCTTAATTGCTCCCAATTTGATGAATATAAAATTTAGTCTCATGTTATTTTATTTAATAATGTTCTTATTATTAGTGAGTTTTGGCATCTTTTAATATATTTATTAGTCATTTGGGTTTCCCTTTCTGTGAATTGCTTGTTCATATAACTTATTTATTTTTTGTTTCTTACTGATTCATTGGAACTCTTTATATACTCCAGATGTCAATTATTTGTTTTATATGCTGCAAATATTTTTGATGGTCTGTCACTGCTTTTTAACTTTGCTTGTTGTGTCTTTTTTATGTATAGCACTTTTAAAATTTTATGTAATCAATTTTGCTTATTTTCTATTTTATGATTTGGGAATTTTTATCTTTGAAGGCCTTTCCTACCTCAGGAATATGAAAATATTCTCTGATGTCTTCATATAATATTTATATATTTTTACATTTATGTTTAGCTATTTTAAACATCTGGAATTTATTTTTGCATGTATTATAAGATAGGAATCTATTTTATTTTCTCAAATAAATAGCCAATTGTCATTACACTATTTCCTGAAACATCCATTTTCCCCCACTGAATTAAAGTGCTACATTCACCATGTACTGAAATTTTCATGCATATGTGGTCTGTTTTTTACTCTATTTTGTTCCATGTAGAGGGCTATATCAAACTTTCCATTGCCACAGCTACTGAATAGAGTGTTCCCGTGAATACTGTTTATCCGTTAACAGTTACTTCATTCTTTCCAAGAAAACGCCTCAATGCTGTTTACAACTACTAGTAAAAATAGTTTGAGACTACTACAATATATCTCTATTTAATGAACTTAGAGTTACTTTATTTTAATAAGAGATTGTCATTATAACAAAAGAAATAAAACCAAGAAAGAGCAAATATTGATTCAGGTAGTCACATTCTTATTTTCTCCCAAAATGTGAAAAGATATGATGAGCAAATTTTGATGTCAGAAGGTATCAGGCTTTGTACTTGATGAACTGACTTAAAGGACCCAAGACTGTCCTACTTTTTGCACATCTTGAAAGCAAATCTCATGCCAGACATTAAGTTCTGTAGAGGTCCTTTCAGAAACAGGTTAAAGAAAAATATCTATAGAATACAACATAGTACAAAAGAAGAAAAGAGAATACTCAGAGAGCCATTTTCTGTAAGTGCAGGAGAAAATATTTAAAAACATTTATAGTGGTGATGGAAAATAGCCTTCTCCAAAATGATTACACTGGTCAACAAATTTTTACAAAAGTCGTGTTACTGAAATAAAATTAGTCATTTCATATCAGTTTGTATGTGTTCAACACGAATATGACAGTGAAATTCTAATTTTGGCTCTCGTTTTTTTTTGGTAATCTGCAATAAATGGATGTTTACATCACGAAATGCATGCCAGTAGTAATAGGCCTACGGTTAATACCTGTAAAAAATCAAGTCATACACTACTTCTTAGATTTCTTCGCTTGTTCAGGAGCATCTCTGGGGAGTGTCCAGCAGTAGTCAGCCAGCATTGCAGTGGACCATTTTCCCTGGTATCTTTGTTCCATTGATGTGATATCTTGAAAACGTTCGCCATGTTCATCACTAACCATACCACTGTTTTCAGGGAAGATATCCAGATGGGAATGAAGGAAGTGGATCTTTAGAGACATAGTGCAGCCAGGTTTCTGATACTGCATCAGTATGTCCTCTACTAGTTCCTTGTAGTTTTCTGCCCTAACATTCCCAAGAAAGTTTGTAGACACTAGGTGAAAAGCATTCCATGCTTGTTTTGCATCACCCTGCAGCAAGTTGTTGAACCAGTCATCTTTGAAGAGCTCTCGAATCTGAGGACCCACAAAAACTCCCTCTTTAATCTTTGCTTTGCTGAGTGGAGGAAATTGTTCATGTAGGTATCGGAAAGCTGGCGAGGTCAGGTCCATGGCTTTCACGAAATTCTTCATCAAACCTAGTTTGATGTGAAGGGGTGGTAGCAGGATTTTGTGAGCCTCAACCAGAGCTGGGTGCTGGGTATTCTTCTCTCCAACTGCTACATTTTGTCTGCGAGTCCATTCCTTCTGCAAGTAGTACAATTTACTTCCTCGGCTATCCCACTCACAAAAGAAACACATGTATTTTGTATAGCCCTGCTGCAGTCCCATTAAAAGGGCAACTAGCTTCAAATCATCACAGACGTGCCAGCTGTACTTGTTATACTCAATGGAATTCAGTAGCTGCTTTAAGTTATCCTATGTCTCTTTCATGTGGACAGCATGTGCTACTGGAATAGCTGGAAGATGGTTTCCATTGTGCAAAAGCACAGCCTTAAGACTCAGTTTCCAAGCGTCTAGAAATAGTCTCCATTCTTGTGGGTCATGAGTGATTTCTAAGGCATTCATGAGGCCCTCAATATCGGAACAGAATGCCAGAGTACTTTCCTTTCTGAAGAAAGGCTCCAACTGCTGGTGGCGCTTTCGATAGAAAATAATTGTGACATCTTCTTCTAGAAGATTCCATGGTTGAAGTTTTGATCCTAGCAATTCTGCCTTGTTCTTGGATAAGTCCAAACCATGAACCAGGTCATTGAGTTCTTCCTGTGTTAGTCTGTGTGGGGTTGATGCACCACAGTGAAAATCTGGATCACTGCATGCTGATGGAACAGGAGAAGAACAGGTCGGCTCACCCTTGTCTTCATCAGATGAATCAAGAGAATATTCTGCTGGAGGTTCTGGAATAGGAAGTCCCTCACCATGTGGAACTGGTCTCAATGCAGACAAGTCTGAAATATTTTCAGTGTTCATCCTTTCTGTCAGGGCTTTATATATTAGTGCACTCTGACGTCAGCTTACTTCAGCAGCTGCCTGGCAGTACTATTGCATTGCATCAGAAAATGATACAATCAACTCTGGATGATATGCGCATGATGGTATTATGCAATGCGATACAATTTTGTATAATTCTAGGCTGATTTAGGATGTTGTTGCAGTCCTACTGGATAAATTTACACGGTGAAACATAAAATTAATTATATGAAATATCTTCAAAATGAGAGCTAATAAACACTTTTCAGGGTTATATCCATGTTCAGCACACCAAGGTACTACAGATCAGGGCCTTTTTAAGTCGGTAACGATCTCAGTGTTGACCAGTGTTATCCGTCTATTGAGGGTAATTATTGTATTTTGCATCTTAGTGTTTGTGGCTTTTGCTTAGGAGACCAGTACATTATATGGCTATTCCTTATGGAATAGCTATGCCTTATGGAAGATAGCAAAAATTATTTAGGGGGAAAGATGGTGTGGATAGCAGTTTTCAGTGGTGACTTTCTGGTTTTTGATGCATGGTAAATGACTTGGTGTCATACTTTAGGTATAGGAGCATCAGAGTTGCCATTTACTTGCCTTATTTTATGTACCTCTTTTACCTTCAGTTTCCTTCTCTGTTCGATGGAGGATCAAGCCACTGGTCTGTCTCACCTCAGTGAATCAAATTATTATGACTATCAAATGAGGAAATTAACAAACATGCTTTAATCACTGTAAACATGAAATAAAAAGAGATTATTAAGGGCATCTGAAGTAGATGCTCTGATGGTCTCTAAACTACAAACTGTCAGGAATGGGGCCAAATGGAATCAGTGGAAAAATAGCCATGAGAGAAAAGTAGGGAGCAACAGAAGAGGAAGAATGTCTGTGGAAGAAAGCGCAAGCTCTGAGGATTATCTTCAACACTTCCCCCTTGTTAAGTCTAAGAGTAGGGCACCCCTAAGTGTAGGGGGCTAAGTGCTTTAGAAAAAGGAGGTCTGATTTCAGTGCACTGGCAGTATCAATGTATTGGGGGGTGGAGTGGGGCCAGGGAGGTAACACTTATTGAGTCCCTACCATAGGCCAAATGCAGATGTCATGTGCTTTACATACTCAATGCATCTAGTCCTGTCAAGAAGCTTGCAAGTCTAGGTCTTAGTCCCATTTTACAGATGAGGAAACTGATTTGTGAATATTTTGTGCCCTCTGCTGGCTGGCACAAATAACTGACTTATCTCCCACCATCTTTTTTCCATTGGAGTTGTCTGAACCTCTACACTTATTTATCTTCTAATCTTTAGTTGCTTTGTTATAGTTAGGTAATCTCTCCTTCGTATGTATGCACACTTCTAGGCTACTTACATGTCTTTTTCCTCACCTCTTTCTTCTAAATGTTGTCTAGTCACCTCAAGAAATGTTGTTTGTTCTTAATTTCTTTGAGCCTTGGTTTAGTCATTTGTAAAATGCAGCTCACAGGCTGGATGTGAAGTTTAAATTTGATTACCTATGTGTAAGCATGGTGTAATCTACAAACCTATAATTTCTATATTGAAAAGATATTAATTACCTTTCTCTAGAAAATTCTCTAGAAAATGTTTATTATTAGAGAGAAATATGTTCAGTGGCATGCCACAGGGCTTTGTCCTTGATGGTATTCATTCAAACATATATAGTTGAAAAAATGTCATAAAAAGTAGGCTTGGTAAATTTATGCATGTGGTAAATCTGAAAAGCATTTAGCTGTTTTGACAGGTGGAAACAATTGGTTGAAATTATTAAGATTATATTTAACTAAAATAAGCATAAATTTTTCATTTGAGTTCAGAGGATTGCAACAATACAAATTGGGGGAAATTGAACCTATTAGTATTAAAGGGAAAACACTGTTTTGGTTGTGTTTCACTGAATGCACCTGTGAAAAAACATAAGCTGCATGTAGGCCTCATTAATAGAGATTTACTGTCCAGCTCAGGATGTTGATGGCCCCACTAGTGCTTTATTTTTTTATTTTTATTTTTATTTTTTTAAAGATTTATTTATTTATGCATACAAGCTGGGGTACAGGCCAGAGGCGTGGGGTGGCGAGAGGGTTCACCAGAGACAGAGCAGGGAGCAGAACAGGCAGATCAGAAATACACTGCTGAGGGGAGCAGCGGGCGAGGCAGGAGAGGTCTGCCGCACCATGTGATTTCTCCCTGGCTGGGTGTTGAACTCGCATCGCGCGCTGCCGACAGCTCCACAGCGCAGCACTTAACCGCTGCGCCACCAGGGAGACCCCACCGATGCTTTAGAAATAAGTTGAATTAGTGTGTTATAATTAGTTATGGACTTTACATTACAAAGAACACTCAATTTGTGAAAACCTTCAAACATACACAGAAGTAGAGAAAATAATATGAATGTCCATACATTCACTCTTTTAAATTCCTCAGTCATTAACATTTTCTACTTGTTTTATCTAGTAATTTCCTTTATCTGTCTTGTTTGGGGTACTTTAAAACAAATCTCAGACCTTTTATCATTTTACCCCTAAATACTTCAGTATGCATCTCTAAAAAATATAGGCATTTATTACATACAATGGCATTGTCACATCTATGAAATTAACAATAATTTCTATTATCATCTTATATAATTTCAAATTCAGATTTCTCAGATACCCTTGGAGATTAGTTTGTTCAAAATAGCATCCAAGGGCCTATCTGGTGGTGTAGGGGTTAAGTCTCAATGCTGTCGCCATATCTGCCTGAGTTTAATCCCCGGCCAGGGAGCTGACCCACATGGCGCAGCAGACCTCTCCTGTCTCACCCGCTGCTCCCCTTAGCAGTGTATTTCAGTAGATCTGCCTATTCTGCTCCCTACTCTGTCTCTGGGGAATCCTCTTACCCCCAGCACTTCTGGCCTACGCCCCAATTCTTATATGCATAAATAAATAAAATAAATCTTAAAAAAAGAACAATAAAAACCCCACCCCAACACAGTAGCATCCAGATCAAGGTTTACTACATTTGTAATGTCTCTCAATTCTCTTTTAAACTATAATTATCTCCCCTTAATTACTCCCACTCTTTGTCTTCTTAAAATCAGTTGTCTAGTCTTATATTTTGGATTTTCTCTTTCTTTTGGTGCCATTTACCTTGTTTCTCTTTTCCCCAGATTTCCCGATCAGTTGGTATTAGTTCAAAAAATTTAATGAGATGCAGTTAGTAGAAATTTTTTTGCAAGACTGTTTCATGGACCTTGTAGTGTATTTCTTAGTGCATACTACCAGGAGGTATGCAATGTTTGATTTATCAAACCAGTGATCTTAAACGATACTAAAACTGATCAGTGGGCTCAGATGGTGACAATGGGCATTACGTTTTACAAAGGATCACAGACAAATTGGAGTCTGATCCAACAAGGTAGAATGATGATGAGAAGATGGAAAGGAAACCATCTTCCCATCATTTTCTTTCCCAAGAGAAAACTTGGAAAAGAAAACTTGGTGATTTTATTAGTTTTCTATTGCTTCCATGATCCATTAACATAAACAGCAATGTAAAACAACACCGTTTATTATATCACTATCTGTAGGTCAGAAGTCTGAGTAGTCATGACTCGATTCTCAAATCAGAATCTCCCAAGGTGAAAATCAAGGTGTTGACAGGGCTGTGTTCCTTAGTAGAGGCTCTGGGGAAGAATGTGCTTCAAGTTGCTTTAGGTGTGATATTAGATTATTTATTTGGGCTTTTTCTTGCTTTTTAATATGGATCTGTTTTGTAATTATCTTCCCTCAAAAACTACTTTTGCTGCATCCTATAGGTTCTGGTAACTTGTATCATCATTTTTGTTTGTCTTATGGTATTTTTAAATTTCTGCTTTGATTTCCTCTTTTATCCATTGCTATTAAGCAACATGTTGTTTAATCCCCATGTATTCATATTTTTTCCTGTGTGTTTTTTTTTATTTCTTATGGTCGATTTCTGCATTATAGTCAGAGAAGGTACTAGGTGCAATTTCACACTTTGTGGGTTTATTGACAATTGACTTGTATCCCAAAATATGGTCTATTTTTGAAAATGTTTCATGATTATTTAAAAAAATATATATGTATGCAGCAGATTTTGGGCGAAGTGTTCTATAAATGTCTGTTAGTTTCTCATTTAGCTGCTGTTTCCTTATTCAGATTTTGTCTTGTTGCTCTGACCATTGTTGTAAGTAGGGTATTAAGGTCCTCTATTATTATTGTATTGCAATCTATATCTCTATTAAGTTCTGTTATTAGTTGTCTTACATATCTTGGTGTTTCGTCATTTAGTGCATATATACTTGACTGTTTTTTCTTCTTGTGTTTGTCAACCCTTAATCATAATGTAGTGTCCTTTTTATATCTTCTTATCTGTCTTAATTGAATGTCTGTTTTATCAGATATAGGTATAACTGTTCCCAATTTCTTCTGGTTGCCATTTGCTTGTATGATTGTCTTCCAACCTTCAATTTTAAGTCTATGCTAGTCTTAAAATGTTACATCAAGGTCTCATTGGACAATTGGATAGTTGGGAAATATTGTGCTTTGGTAAAAGTAACATTGTTTTTTGGTATATATAAAACAACTTTTAGATAGGTTTTAAGAAAAACTTATCAGAAAGTAAATAAGCGGGCCTCCCTGGTGGCGCAGCGGTTGAGCGCTGCGCTGTGGAGCTGTCGGCACTGCACAATGCGAGTTCGACGCCCAGCCGGGGAGATTCCCACATGGTGCGGCAGACCTCTCCTGCCTCGCCCGCTGCTCCCCTCAGCAGTGTATTTCTGATCTGCCTGTTGTGCTCCCCACTCTGTCTCTGGTGAACCCTCTCACCACCCCACACCTCTCTCTGGCCTGTACCCCAGCTTCTATGTATAAATAAATCTTAAAAAAAAAGAAAGTAAATAAGCTCCTAAGACAGTACTTAATCTACAGTTAGAGCTCAGTAAATGTCAGCTGCTGATGTAATTATTAATCTTTGATTCTTGCCATTCTTCCACTTACTTGCTACACGACCTTCACCATATCACTTCTTTTCTCTGGGCCTTGCTTTCTCCAATTGCACAATAAATGGAGTTGGATTAAATAATATCATATTTTGTGACTCTTTTGGACAGAATTTCTTCATCCCCCCAACTCTGCTCTACTCCTCTTTGCAGAACAACTTGGGATTCCCTCTCCCCGCCCCCAGTCAGCTGCCATCCTCATCATTTTCTTCACTTTAATTGTAGCGTGGTTTGGTCGTTTTAATTTATTTCCCCTGTTGAAATACATAATGAAATATTGGTGAGCTCTGTTGCGGGGGAGCTACTCATTATTTCACTTGGGGTCACAGGTATTGATCTAATTTACATGGCAGATATTGCAAACACTTATAGAATTTGATAGAGACATCGACTAATAGTCATAGATGCTTACGGGTTACCTGGAAAGTTTCTGGCTACTTCTCACGGAAATCTACCCTAATTTTCAAAAGGCTCAGATATAGTGCTGCATAATAAGAGGCCCACTTGGGCTGGGTGTTATATAGTGGTCTGTTATTGAGGTTAAAAATAAAGTTACTTTTCACTTGAAATGATAAGGAAAAACTTGTAAGGTCTTCTATTCAGGAAGCTGCTTAGCTTTGGGGGTAATAGTGAATTCATTTTCATCTAGGGTGAGGGCAGGCGAGGAGCAGGAAGACGATATCTCCACATCAGAAAAGTACTATAAAATTCTCAGCATCCTCTCAGTGTAGAATAACACCTGGTGTAATTCAGGGTCACCTACCAGCTTGACGCCTTTCTTCCTAAAAGTTGTGAACTTAGAAAATCCATTCAGAGGGCTTTCTCCCATGTAAGAATTCATCAGCATGTTCGTGATGAAAGTCATAGAATGTCAAGTTATAAGGGGACCCGAGAGACCACGAGGATGATGAAATTGTACAACACAGAAACCTATTCATGTGCGAACATGGGATGAATATTACTCACTCATTAAATTAAATGAAGGATTCTGTCATCCACTAGGGAGCTAGAGTTCATTTTATACTTTAAGGATGCTTACTTGAGTCTATGTAAAGGGAGGGTCTATTCATCGCAGTCTTCTTGGCTTTTCCCTTATAAAAATGGCAAGGTACAAGAATATTTTCAATCTATGTTAAAATTATTTTGTCTACTGCCATGATCTCAGAGTCGTTTTGGGATAAATGTACATGAAGAGAGCCTCCCCGGTGGTGCAGTGGTTAGGCGCTGAGCTGTGGAGCTATTGGCAGCAGCAACGTGAGTTCGACGCCCGGCTGGGGAGATTCCCACATGGCGAGGCAGACCTCTCCTGCTACGCCTGCTCCTCCCCTCAGCAGTGTGTTTCAGTCAATTTGCCTGTTCTGCTCCCCACTCTGTCTCTGGCGAAGGCTCTCGCTGCCCCACGCCTCTGGTCTGTACCCCAGCTTGTATGCATAAAAATAAATAAATCTTGGGCCTCCCTGGTGGCGCAGCGGTTAAGCACTACACTGTGGAGCTGTCGGCAGCGGCGACGCGAGTTCGACGCCCAGCCAGGGAGATTCCCACATGGCGCAGCAGACCTCTCCTGCCTCGCCCGCTGCTCCCCTCAGCAGTGTATTTCTGATCTGCCTGTTCTGCTACCCGCTCTGTCTCTGGTGAACCCTTTCGCCGCCTCGTGCGTCTGGCCTGTACCCCAGCTTGTATGCATAAATAAATCTTTAAAAATAAATAAATCTTAAAAAAATGTGTATGAAGAAAGCAGCACGGCCACTAGAACAGGCAGGTTTCATTTCTTTCTCCAGTTCTGTAGGCATCTAAGACTATTAGTTGATGTCTCTATCAAATTCTAGAAGTGTTTGCAATATCTGCCATGTAAATTAGATCAATACCCGTGACCCCAAGTGAAATAATGAGCAGCTCCCCTGCAACCAGCTCACCATGAGGACTTGTAGCATTTCATTATGTATTTCAACAGGGGAAATAAATTAAAACGACCAAACCAAGCTACAATTAAAGCAAAGAAAATGATTAGGATGATGGCTGACTGGGGGAAAAATCCCAAGTCGTTCTGCTCTTTTGATTCTGTTTTCTTGTCCTAATGTCTCTTTCCCCTTTGGCATAAGGCAGGTAAAGATGTTTGTGGAATTGAAAAAAAAAAAAAAAGAGGCATCAGGATCTTGACATTTATGATGATAAGAACAAGCCCTTCAATCAGTGACACGAACACCGTAAGTACTCATGCACTCTGTCATTAAACGGAGACGATTTTCTGCTGCAGAGAGTGAGGCTGCTGGCCATACATTATTTAAGCAGCAAAGAAGACAAAGGGTCCTCATTTTATGTCAAGTCATCTTTTCTATCATCTGTCCTCTCTTCCACGTTTCTCCATACAAGGGCAGTTGCTCTTCTCACATTCTGAAATCTGAGTTTTATCTGAAAGATATTTTCATAAAATGGCAAGAATGAAAAGAGTAATACTACTTATGAATAAATAGACACAGCCTCCATGTGCTAGGCGACAAGTTTCACATAAGAAGCTTCTGCGGTTTATTCCTCATTTAGACCGCAGGGAATTAAGTAATTTATTCCCATTTTATAACTGTAGAAACTGAGATTTAAAAAAGGTAAAATATCTTAACTGAGATCACTCAGCTAGGAAGTTGGTGTCTACATTCAGGTCTCTGCTGACTCTGGGTGGGCAGGTTGCTGCTCACAACATCCACCGGGTATGCGCGCTTGGAGGAAGGAGAGGAAATCCAGTGAGACGGGAACTACAGAGGCATCAGTGTACACATGCAAACTGGCTGTTGGGTGCCTTAAGCCTCTCAGAAGAGCTGAGCACTGGCTATCTTGCTAGCCACCCACCTGTTGAAACTAACACCCTGGGGGGCGTCCCTGGTGGGCAAGGGGTTAAGTCTCAGCACTATAGGCAGCCACTGCAGCTTGAGTTTGATCCTCCTCCAGGGAGCTTCCCACAGGGCTCAGCAGACCTCTCCTGTCTGCCCCGCTGCTCCCCTCAGCAGTGTACTTCAGTAGATCTGCTGTTCTGCTCCCCACTCTGTCTCTGGTGAATCCTCTCACCACCACCCCCACACCTCTGGCCTGCACCCCAGCTCTTGTGTGCATAAGTAAATAAATCAGATATAAAAAAAAGAAAGTAACACCCTGGTGTGGGCTCGTCTTAAAAATTCTTGCGCCCTAGAGAGTGACACTTAAACCTCTTTGCTAACTGCGTGCTTCTTCTGCTTGTGCCAACTTTAGTCTCCCTTGCCCCTTACACAGGCCATTCCCCAGTGAGCCCCGCTACGCTCTACCATGGGACTATCACTGCTCCATTTTTCCAAAGCTCCACTCTTCTCTATTTCTTCCTAGATTATGGTCTTTGTGACTGCCGTTTCTTGTTATTTTTCTACATAGAAAAATAGCTGTGTGAGTGTGACAGCAGGTCTTTCTGGAGCATTCCACTTGGCCAAACACAGTGTCCTTCCCCCAAGGAAGCCCATGAACATCAGTTCTGGGCGTATCGGCAAAATTGCCCTTGGAAACCTGCGGTATGAAAGCTTAAGACTCAGCAGAGGGAGCTATGCAAGACCAAAATAGTCCTGGGGATGGCTTTTAAACATGAATAAGATAAAAATTCATCAAGAAATTCTCAAGAGATTTCAGTTCTCACTGTGGATCTTGTAAAGAAATGTCTTAATGGATTGTTCATATGTGCAAAGAATCCCCAGATTCCTGAGGTGGGGACTGGTGAATGTGCAGTGTGCATGCCCGGGATCACGGTCTTGGGGATTTTGCAGCTATAACGAGGGTCCCGAATTATTTTGCTTTGAATCAATCAAAAGGAAGAGTGTTCTGGGTGAGTCTGACCTAACCAGGCAAACCTTTTAAAGAAGGTTCCGACCTTCCATGGAGGGAGAGGTTTGGAGCCAGAGCATTTCTTTCTTGCTGGCTGCGAGGGGACAAACGGCGGCGCATAATATCCTTTAGGTTCGTCCATTTATTGCGGGCCACGGGGCAGGGAGCGGTAGGCAGCCTCTAGGTGCTGGGAGCCTCAGAACCGCAGTAATAGAGAGCATGCAGGAGGACCCGGTGCCTCCAATGAGACTACAGCCCTACCCGACACCTTGATGCTAATCTGGTGAGACCCTGAGTAGAGAACCAGGCTCAACCATGTCTGGTCCCCTGGGCCATAACACTGAGATAACACGTGGGTATTGATTCAGCCCCCAAGTTTTCAGCCACAGAAGACAAACACGCTGACTTGGCATTTCCTCTCGTTCCACTCGGGGCCTGTGGTACCCGGATGCGGGAGGATTCCATATGTGCGGAGGGACAGAACCACAGGACCATGGCACCCTTTGGACGTGTGTGGGCGGTGGCATTCCCTTTAGAGTAAAGTCAATGAAATGCTTAAGATCAGTGACTTCTGACCCGTAGTCAGATGCGTCATCCATTGCGCCACTGGCCCGGTCCTTAAAGATCAGTGACTTTATAGAGATCTCTGGGAAGAATTATGAATGCATGGCTTGGAACTTATTTGGTTTATTTATTAAAACATTCTAGTGATGTAACATTGCATTATAATATTATGTAAGTTTCACGTGACCATCTGTATAAATCAGCGTCTGTATATAGTACATCAAATCCATCATTAAAGTCCGGTTCTGTCCTTCGCCTTTGACCCAGTTTACCCACACACTCTTTCCCTTCCCTTCCCTTAGTTCAGTCTTTGTTTTGTTTATGTGCCACATAGGAGTGAACTTATATAGTGTTTGTCTTTCTCCATCTGTCATTTCACTAAGCAGAATATCCTTTAGGTTCATCCATTTATTGCAAATGTCAGGATCTCATCTTTTTTTTAATTTAATGTAGCTGAGCGGTATTCCATTGTGTCTGTTGTATGTATACCACATATTCTTTACTCATCTATGGGTAGACTCTTAGGTTGTTCCCAGTTTTGGCTACTGTAAATAATGCTGCAATGAACATGGGTGTGCAAATATTTTCTTTGTATTAGTGTTTCATTATTCTTAGGGTAAATACCCAGAAGTGGGATAACTGGATCCTATAGAATTTCTATTTTTAATCTTTTGAGGACTCTCCATTCTGTTTTCCGTGATGGCCCCACAATTACATTCCCACCAGTGGTGTACAGGGCTCCCTTCTGTCCACGCCCTCTCTGATACTTGTTTCTTGTCTTTTGGATATGGCCATTCTCACAGCTGTGCGCTGAAATCGCATGGTGGACTTGATTTGCTTTTCCATAATAATAAGAGCCGATGGACTTCTTTTCCTGTGATCGTTGCCTGTCTGTATGTCTTCCTTTGAGAAGTGTCTGTTGAGATCCTTTGACCAATTTTTAATCAGGTTATTGGTTTTATGAGGTTTTTTTTTTTGTTTTTGTATAGTTTAGATGCAAATATCTTCTCCTATTCAGGCAGATGCTTTTCAGTCTTGGTGATAGTTTCATTGTGCAGAAACTTTTTGGTTTGTAGTCCCCTTTGTTCATTAATGTTTTTGTGTTGCTTGCCATTGGAGGCAAGTCCCCAAACACATCTCTAAGGTGGACATGGAGCAGATAGTACCTGTGTTTTCTTCTGTGTATTTTATGCTTTGAAGTCTTACATCAAAGCCCATTTTTAATTCATTTTTGTATATGGTGTTGATGATGGTCAAGTTTTATTTTTGCATGTGCTTGTCAAACTTCTGTGTTTTAAATCAGGGTCTTGTAATCTTTCAGGGCAGTACTACTCCTGTATTCCACCCAGTTCACCAACTCCCTGTGCATCCTCAAATGTAATTTATAAGCTTGATTCCAACTTTTAAGTATTCGTCCTATTTGACATGATACCTGTCCCCTCACTTGGTCACCCTTGTTTTTCCTTAGCTGTGGCTCCACCTCTGCCTCTTCTCTAGCTCTCCCAAAGCTGAGCATTTTCCTTTCAGGTATGTATCTGTTATTTGAAGTTTAATCTCATGCCTGGGACATATTGTTACTTCCAGTCCTAGAGTATAAAATTTACCTGTCCGCAGAGGAATCATGGGGGAAATATTTGTATATGCCACTAAATGTTTTAGATTTTCAGCCATAATTTTGTAGTTGTTGACTTCCATTGTATCAAATTTCCCTCCTTCTTGATTTTTCCTTGTTTGCAGTATTTGTGACTGCCATCCTACATATTGTTGTGTGTAGAAAAGAGCTCTGTGAGGTGTGTAATGAGGTCCTTCTGAAGAATTCCTTCTGGGTAAATGCAGACTGCTTGACAGGGAAAGCCCGTGCAAGTCAACTCTGTGTGTATTATTTAGCTTGTACTCTGCTTTTTGCTCGTAAGACAGACGGCAATCCTATTCCAATGTGATGAGACTTTCAGAAGTATGCTATGATAGAAAATGTATGCTGTGTCTATATGTGTCTGGTTAATGTAATTCTTTTAAAAGCATTTTTATTTTAACTTGGGAGAAAAAACTCAAGTGCTGCAAGAACAATTTTTTAAAGCTTCAGGACTAGTGAGGAAGTGTGTCAGAACACAGTCGCTGGGTTGCTAAGGAGTACAGCACAAAATAAGACATCTATGCATTGAAAGAGAGATTGTCATCCAGAAAGACAATGGAATTCATCCCATTAATGGAAATATGTAATTAACAAGCTGCTGGTTGTCAGTCTGTAGTGAGAACCATGGCTTGGGCTCTTGCCTCCTATAGAGTGGCAGTCTTGTCACTGTCTTTTGGCCCCCAGTGGGGGTGGCACATATACAAGTACAAAGAGGAAATCAGCCTTCCCACTCTCATGGAACCTTTGATGCTTGAGACTATAGTCCAACCTATAGGAGTAAAGAGACAAGAATGACATTTTCCTCCTGGACTGTAATCTTCTTTAGTTTGAAGAAATAATTCTTTCCTGGCTCTATCAACTAAAACAGCAATCACAAATTAAATGAAAATGGTCTGCAGTATATTATATTGCAGTTAATTCTGTTACTGCCCAGTATGTATAGATGATGAATGCTTCCTCTAGTCCTTGAACAGCTTCTTACAGTTTCTATACACCACTTTCCATAGAGTAGCTCATTTTGGTTTTCATTCTCAAAACGGTACTGGGAAGTCAATATAATTTGCAGGGCAGGTATTATTATCATCCTGGTTTCCATCATTCCCTCAGGAAATTGAGGCTCAAACAGAGTTAAGTAGCTTGCCTCATGTCACATGGCTACCAAAATAGAAGGAAGATACACAGAAGTTAGGAATATGTACACACACGCACTCGCACATGATTGTATTTACACACACACACACACAGACACACCTTTCTTGCCCCTTGTTTGGCAATCTAAATCTATTTCCTTTGGGGCTAGATAAACCCCGATGAGGGGCCAGGCTCGCTGACGCCTGAGGAAGCGTTGCCTGTCATGTAGGGAGAAGCAGGGTCTGCTCTTCTCTGCCACGTGGTGCTTCTAACATTAAGAAGAATCTATTGAAAGTAACTGGACACTGTAAGAACTTGCCTGTTCTGCCCTGGGGAGCACCCTGGAGGTGTGGGATGTGATGGCATTTGGACTTGGGCACTCACCCCTTCTCCCCGAGGTCCCGATGATGCCCAAGTTGACCACACCTATCAGCTTTCTCGTTTAGTTGACTGTTACGAGAATCAATTTAGTGCTGTTTCTGGAACTCTAGATACAAGAAAGAAACAAAAAATGCCTCACTGCACTCTTTGCCGGCCATACAGCGATCCATCAATCCGCCGTTCTGCTGTGTTCTGAACACTGAACTAAGTTGAAAATAAAACATAAACTAAGAAAGAGTCATGCTTCAGGGAGTTTATAATCAGAGCTCTCTCTAAATGAACAACAAGAAAGAAAAGTGGCAGGTACTGGGTGTAAATGGTGTTCAGTGCGGTTCCTCCTTTGCAAGTGCCCCTAACAGCCAAGCTCACTCCCCAGAGGAGAGAGTGAGACATTTCTTTGAAGGATTGTATTTTACCTTAAAGATTCATGTGAAAATCTTTATAATAAACGTATTTATTTTGAATAGCAACTTAATTTCCCACAATATCTACTAAAATTGCTGATCGAGAGTGTACTCCGTGGCCAGCCCGTGGCTTCGAGTCACCCCTAGCGCATTGCTAGGGGCACACACAGTGATGTTGTAAATGCGACTTTTCTTTGTGTAGTAGCTTGGTCGCTGCAATCAGTGACTTCTTGCTGTAGCCTTGTATCGCCTTGTATGAATAAATTCCCAGGTCCTGGATCCATGCTGTCCTCTCTTGCCTGTTTTTCAGTCAAACTCCACACTCACCTGCAGTCTGCATATTCATAACAAGTGGCAGACACCATTTTTTCTTTATTATAAATGAGAATTTAAAAAATATTTATTTATGCATACGAGAGCTGGGGTGTAGGCCAGAGGTGCGGGGGTGGAGGGCGGTGAGAGGGTTCACCAGAGACAGAGTGGGGAGCAGAACAGGCAGATCTACTGAAATACACTGCTGAGGGGAGCAGCGGGCGAGGCAGGAGAGGTCTGCTGCGCCATGTGGGTCAGCTCCCTGGCTGGGGATCGAACTCGTGCTGCAGTGGCTGCTGATAGCTTTATAGTGCTGAGGCTTAACACCTTGCGCCACCAGGGAAGCCCTATTATAAATAAGAATGTTAACTCTTAATTAAGCACATATTATGTGTCAGACACCATGTTCAGTGCTTCATATATGTCTCATTTAGTCTTAAGCTTCAGCTCATGGGGTAAACACTATTATACTCATCATTTTCCAGATGAGGAAATTGAAACTTAGAGGTAAAGTAAATTTTAGATAAAACAGGGCATTTAAAAAAATGTGTCAAATCAGCTGCTGGCCTCTGAGGACTATTCTCCTGGGTTACTGAGGCTTCATAACAGCTTGTCTTTACCATACGAGTATTTGGGTAAAATACTTGTAGAAATAATGAACTAACTGAAATTTAAAGTTCTCCTCAGCTCTGACATTCTTTTATTTCAGTGACCCTCTTTGTGTTTATTGTGTTGCTCTTTCTTTTTGTTCATTGTTCAGCTCAAAAATATACCTCGTTTTTGTCCATGTACAGGGGATGGATTATTGAATAGAGAGCATCATAACAAATGCCTGTGACTATTAAGATGTCACTCTGAAATATTTATCATCTCATTAAATCTCAAACTATCACAACAGCTCATAGTGCAACAATGAATATCACACTAATACCACTAAAATAGATATAACTGAGAATGATGCCTGTTAAGCTCATAATGATTCTGTTCTCAACGGACTTGGAATTCATCTCCCTGAGCTGCCTGATTGCCAACCACATCCTGCAGGTTTGGGTGGACTCATCTTTGGTTTCATGTAACACACGATATTCACAATCGGTGACGCGGCTCTCCTCATGCCAATCAAAAATGCAAATAAAGCGCTAGCTGACTGTGTGATCTGAATTTTCTGCGTGTTTGGAAGGATATAAGCACACAGAAAATACGCATCTATTGTGCAGTGGCTTCAAAGTATAATCAGACTTTTCATTCAAACTAAGTCAGAAAGGTTCTTTCAATATTTCACTATACCTTTCATTTCACAAGGATTTTCTTAAATTATATACTAACCTACTTGCTGCAGAATACCTGTAAATAAAAAAAATCAGTAATTAGCCTAATTTCTTTTGCAAAACCTTCTAAACCTAAGATTATAACAGACATTATTGTGACTTTTGGGACTGGTGTTATATATTCTGCAGAATAGCTGTGGGTCCTTGTTACCTTGTAAATGCTGAGTTGGCATCTGCCTCATACCCAGATTATCAAATGTCCTGTACTTGGGGAGCAATGGGAATAACAAAATCTAAGCGAGGTCTACTCTAAGAGTTTTCTCTTTGGTGATTTAGAAGACATGTCAGTTTCTTATACTCATTGTTGTAAATCTGAATTTTCTTAGTGTAGCAGATGTGAGAAGTTAGCTTGAGGATGTTAGGACCTGATACAGTGCCCCAAAGTTACTTTTTAGAAAAAGCCTGGAGGATCGTTTTGTTTATGTATCATTTATCTCTCTCAAAAACAGAATGCATCCGAATTGATGACCTCCTGGGCCACACAGTGTGGGCCCCTTTCTGTAACTTTAATTATTGCCTGCAGGGCAGAAGCAGAACTTGCCAAATTATGTGCTCCCTTCCCTCAAAATCTCCCCATACGGGGCCTCCCTGGTGGTGCAGCGGTTAGGAGCTGCGCTGAGACACAAGCGCTGTGGAGCTGTTGGCAGCGGCGATGCGAGTTCAATGCCCGGCTGGGGAGATTCCCACATGGCGTGGCAGACCTCTCCTGCCTCGCCCGCGGCTCCCCTCAGCAGTGTATTTCTGATCTGCCTGTTCTGCTCCCCATTCTGTCTCTGGTGAGCCTTCTCGCTGCCCCATGCCTCTGGCCTGTACCCCAGCTTAAGTAAATAAACCTTTAAAAAAATCTCCCCATACATATATTTAGCTTGTCTTTTGGCTTTCTAGTAGTCAGAAACAATTTCTTAATTATTGTTTTTGCACCCAGAGCATTTTCAAGTTGAACCTACTCTAGGATCTGCTTATTTTACCTGCATCAATGTTCTTGATTGGGCAATTTCAAGAATTTATGCTATTGTGGCTTTACAATACGATTTTACAATTGATTTTTGATGATAGTATCTCCATCTCCTAATGGCATATGGTGCTTTTGTTTGAATTGTGAAAGGGCTCCCTCCTCACAGACATAACCCCCTGCCAAGGTGCTTGGCTTGGTGAATGAAGAAAGGACTATGCATTTCAACCTCCACTTTCTCTCTCTGCTAAGTGCCCTTGTGCACTGAGCAACCTGTACAGCCTTCTGTGGGGACTTGGGCTCTGTGTACCTAACAGCAGCCCCGAGTTTTCCCTAAGCCCTCATTAGACGTTTGACTTTGAAAAGAGTTTTAAGCAAGTGACAAAAGACAAATGGTCTCCTTTCTGCTCTCCTACTATTGAGTATTGAGCACTTCAGCTTTCTCATAAAACCTTTTCTGCTAAACATTTCACATTCCAAATGAAGCCCTAGTGCAAAGATTGAATCCATGACTAGCCCTGCTGGCAGGGAGATGATAAAGATTGCTTGTGATGAGAAATACTCCTATTCTCTAGTACTGAAATAGTTCTTTTCTTATAAACCTTTTTTTAAAATAGCCCTTTCTCTGTATTATACATTGTGAAACAATTAGGGAAAAAATCTTCTTCATCTGTTCATTGAATTACATTGTTCATTTTAAACAATAGGTATATGTTAACATGTATGTATAATATGTTGACACTTCAAAAAGTTCTAAAATGACTATTTGTTGCAATCACCAAAGACTTTATTCCATTTGATTCTGCAGCAAGCAGACAAAACAATTTATTGTTAACCCAGTTGGTGCAACTTGTTTTTTTCCTATATATATAAAATCCGCAGCAGTGAAATTCTTATATCTGAAAATGCAAGGACAGTCCATTTTGATCATTCTTGTAGGATAATTGTTTTTAGAACTGACCATGTTTTGGATTTATGTGTTCAAATGAATCATCAAAAATATTCCCAGGCTTTATTCTGTCCTCCTTTAATGAAATCACAGATTTAACAACTGTTAGAGGTGGGAAAAAAAAAGCATAGAAATGATGACACCAAATTTCTTCCAGTTTACAAAGGAGGCACTTGAAACCTAGCAGTGCAAAGTGATTTGCTCAAAGTCAATACCGAAGGAGAGTGAGACTAGAACTCACGTCCTGCGCTCTCCCTGTCTTCCCCCCAATAGTCCATAGGAAGTAAAAATCCAAGTTGAGAACTACTTTAATGTACTGGTTCTGGAGTAGTAAGAAAAGGGTGGGATTCAGTAGAGTTTTAAGCCCTGTCCCACTCTTTGATCTTACAAATGTGTTAAGCAAACTGTGCTCTTAAATTTTCACTTCCAATCAGAATGCCGCCTCTCAGCACTCCTTAGAGTAATCCTGGAGCTGTCACTGTTCTAACTTCACGTCCCTGACCTGTTCTGTCCTCGTTTCCTCCCTGTTTTCTTTAGGTCAGTCACTAATCAGTGTGGCTGTACCTGGGGTTTCCCAGCCTTCACATGCATGACATTTGGGGCTGCATAATTTTTTGCTGGAGACTATCTTGCTTTATTTGTCTCAGCGTTTCCAGTGTACATTAAGGAGTTACCGCTGGGTATCCTGCAACAGAAGCTGAAAGGGAAAAAGAGAACATTTAAGCTTCTGTCTTTTTCTTAAATATCTCAGGTCTTCAACAGATCCATAAAACCAGTGGATTTTGATCTCTGGGTAACTGCTTTCTGGGGCTTTGTTCACACTGGAGTTATGTACCCAGGGTTTTATGCCTGAAAGTTTCAAAGAAGTGAGTGTTTAGTAAAACATCATAAAGACCAGGCCATTCCTCCCCCATTTGCGCTTGGAATCTCCACTCTGCCAAGTCTTGGGTAAGACCTGATCATCAGTGCTTCCTCTGGAAACATACAGATCCTAGAGACAGCAGAGTTAGGAGCTACATCTGAAATTTCCTGAATAAGTTGTATGTACTTTTAAATTCTACATTCTTGTTCTCTGTTGGGTGCATATTGAAAATTGGAGCTTGGGATGGTCTTCCAAAGGCAGTTTCAAAGGAACTTCAATGAAACTCACTTCTAAGAGCTACTCTTTATCTGGAGGCAGTCGATGGACAGTACTTGGTCCCAATGTAGATGCATTTCTTGGCATAGCTTCACCAAGGCTGTCTTTGTGGTGTGATTAATTTTCTCAGTTTTTCCTGTAAATGTGGTCCCCAGGCAGTGTGTAGCTTCCCAGTAATCTGTGAGGCATTGCTTCATTTCTGAGTGACTTCTGAAACAGACGCAGGTCTGCTCTCAGTCTGCATGGACTTAGGAAATCCAAAGTGAGAAATTATTTCCTTCAGCAGTTGTTTGGTAACCTCCAAAGCCTTTTCTGTCCTGATTGGGAATGCTTCCACCCATCCTGAGAAGGTATTCACAAAGACCAGAAGATACCTAAAATCACCAGTGGTCCTGGACATTTGGGTAAAATCCATTTGCCAGTATTCACATGCCCTGATATTGAATCTTAGTAGCTTTGGGTGTAAGTTGGTTTTGTGGGTTATTCTTGGTGCATAAATGGCAACCTTGTGTGACCTGTTCAGCCACTCTGTGTCAACAGTGGCATTTTAAATATGGGCATGTGGCCTCTAGCAAGGCTTTGCTTCCATGGCAGGACCCCACGTGTAGATTCTTCCACACCACATAGACCAGGGCCTCTGGGAGGAGTATCATTCCATGTGAGCTCATTCTCTAAGTGGAGCTGGGGTCAAGGTTAGTAACTCTCCACTCTCAGGCCCTTCCCTCAGCCTGGTCGGTGTATCCGGGAACACATTGAGGTGAGTCCACGGGAAGGATGCGTGGCCCTGGGGAGGAGAGTAAGCAGCAGCGTTAGCCGCGCAGTGAGCTGCTTTGGTGCCTTTGGCAGTGTCAGGTCTATCCCTTCAGTGGCAGGGACGGTGATCACAGCCATGACAGATGGCAAAGCTACTGCTTTCAGCAAGGCCAAGATCTGCAGAGGGTGCTTACTGTCTTCCTTACTGGATATAAGGAGCCCCTTTTCTTCCCGTACGGCACCATGTGTGTGAGGAACCGTGAGGGACTTTGAATCCACATGCACATTTACCCTCTCACCTTGAAAGAGGCCCAGGGACTTGGGTCAGAGCTAGCAATTTGGCTCTCTGTGTTGACATCCTGCTTGGAGGGCACTGGCTTCTGTGGTGTCCTGAAGTGCCACCAGTGTATATCCTGTGTGCCCATGACCCATTGCATAAAACTTTCCCTCTGTGAGCAGCTCTCACTTTGAATGTGCAGGGGCTGGTCCTCCAGACCTGGTCAGTGAGCACACACTGTTTCAACAGTTTCTAAATAGTTGTGGGTTAAGATTCCATCCTCAAGTCGGTCTGCGTTGATTGGGAGCAAGGTAACTGAATTTAAGGAGTAATGACCTCCAACTGCACACTGGGATGATCTAGTAGAGCTGTTTGATAGTTCCCTGTGTGCCCAGCATTCAGCCAAAGTCGGCCTTTGTGTTCTCTCTTTCTGCCTTTGTGTTTTAATGTCAAAACCTGGTGTGGCTTATTCACAGTGCTGGGCTGACTGAAGGTAACTTTCTCTGCTTCATGCAGAAGGTCACAAGTGGCAGCTACAGCCTGCAGACATGGAGACCACCTTTTAATAGTGCAGCGCAGTTGCCCTGTTCGGTGTGAGAAGGAGAAACCATTCTAGGACTACCCTGGGCCAGGGGGCAGCGAGGCTGTATAGGGGGGAGCCTATCAAGAGGGGTGCTGCCTCTTGAAAGGGATTCTCTCCTGGCGGATTCAAAGCCTCCAGTAAGTAATGGTCTTCTTCTTGTCTCCCCTGCACAGCTTTTAGGGGAAGGAGAAGCCTGCTTTGCCCCTTCCTTGTGCCAACAGACGGGCCTCTGCCTTTTCTAAATCTAATTTATGGATGGACATAAAGGCACATATGTATATATGAGTTTGTCCAATTTGCCTAATCTTTTACAAAATTCCTCCAGTTGCAAAATAACATGATATTTCAAAGATCTGTCATAGGCCTTTTTTTTTTCTGACGCTAGTGTGTACACAGGCCAAGCAGTATTGCAGAAAAAAAGCACAAAAAAAATCACGTATGCTTCCTAGAGCTTGACTTATAATTGAACTTGCTCCAGTCAGGCAGAATTTGCCCAAGCAGACATTCAGCAGAGCAGAAGGCTCTCCTCTTGAACCAAAACCAGAATTATAGAAAACACACATACACACACACACACACACACACACACACACACACACACACACACACAGAGAGAGAGAGAGAGAGAGAGAGCTTCCCAGAAACAAAAGTCCTAATCCATAGGTTGAAAATGAACCACATATATATCCCCATAAGACCAGAATCAACTTGCATACACCAGACTTTAATCAGAAAACCAAAACTTAAAGGAAAAGAAGAAGAATGAAGAAAAATTGTATAAAGTAAAGGTAGGATCCATATCTAAATAAAAATACACACAGAGGGGCCTCCCTGGTGGCGCAGGGGTTAAAGTCTTGGTGCTATCAAGCTATTGCCAGCCACTGCAGGGCCCCCAGCCAGGGAGCTGGCCCACATGGCACAGCAAACTTCTGTCTCACCTGCTGCTTCCCTCAGCAGTGTACTTCAGTAGATCTGCCTGTTCGGCTCCCCGCTCTGTCTCTGGTGAATCCTCTCACCCTCCGCACCTCTGGCCTACACCCCAGTTCTTGTATGCATAAATAAATAAAAATAAATCTTTTTAAAAATAAATAAAAATACACACAGAGAGAACTCTGCTGAAATAAAACTAAACTCCTGTAAATTAGGGACAGAAAAATTCTTCCATGTGTCCAGCAATTGCAACATGCTTACAGTAGCCAACTCAAAGAAATGCCCTTTGGTCTGGTAAGCCTTGGGTGTCTGGCCCCACGTTGGGCATCAAGCTGAAATGGAGCAAATCCAGAGGGAACCGGGGATGACCTGGTTGGTGTTCACCCATGTGATTAAGAATTCAGGACACACAGAGGAAAATGAAAAGGATTTATTTGCATAGAAAAGGCAGATCTGAGAGAGAAAATTTACAGGCCGGCCCCTAGCCAGATGCAGTCTGTCCTGTCTGCAGATGGTATCAGCTGAGCAGAGACCAGGGTGTGCTCCAAAGCCAGCCAAATAAGAGACCAGGCACACATGTGTTTGATACTTTAAGTCCTGCCCTAGTTCCCAGCAGATCACCCCCTCCACTCTTTCAGGAAGTCAGGTTCATGGCATACCAGGAGTTGTAGTGCTTGACTTGCTGAGACAGGGGCTCAGGAAGACGTCAGGGGGTGGAGTCTGGAAAGCTCCACCTTTGCTATGAGTATTCCCACTGGCTCAGAGTTTGCTCCTCACTGTTCCTCTACCACCGTTACAGTTTGGACTCACCTAGGCCTGTCACCTCTTCTTTCCTGTTGCTCACTTTTGGAATGGGAATGCCTGTCCCACTACTGTATTTGGAAAGCACATAGCTTGCTTGGCTCCATGGCGTCACAGATGGAGAGGATTTTGCCTCAGGATAAATATTCTTTTGAATCTCACCCATATCTGATTTAGATGAGATTTAGAAGAGATTTTAGACCTACAATTTTGAATTGATGCTGGAAGGAGTTAAGACTTTTGGACCTAATGGTTGGAATAGTAAGTGGGAATGAATGTACATGATTTTTGCAGGACTAAGAAAGGAATGCTGTAGATTGAATGTTTGTGTCTCCCCAAAATTCACATGTTGAAATCTAATCCCCAATGTGGTAGTATTAGGAGATGGGGTCGTTGGGAGATAACTGGGTCTTGAGAGTGGAGGCTGCATGGATGGTATTAGTGTACTTATTGAAGATACAGCAGAAAGCCTTTCTCACCCCTTCTATCATGTGAAGACACAGAGGGTGACCATCCATGAATCAGAAAGCAGGTCCTCACCAGACCCTGAATCTGCCAGTGCCTTGATTTTAGACTTCCTAGCCTCCAGAACTGTGAAAAATAAATATTTGTTATTTAAGCCACCAACTTTATGGTATTTTTATTATATCAGCCTGAATGGAGTAAGAGAAAGATACTCAGTGAATAGAAATGATATGGCCAGGAATAAGATCACTACATAGAAATATCACACATGTGTTAGAGGTGAGATGGTGATTTGATTTTAGGCTTACCAGTGGTCAAAGGAAAGGAGGGGAACTTAATCACATAATCTCATAAAAAGCAGGAAAATTCCTTTTTCCAGGAGAAGGCAAATCTTTTTGATATTGGGATCTCAGACTTATTCTTTGGATACTTGTAAAGACAATACTTTCTTGATGCTAATGAAATGCAACTGTCTCTTATCCTTCAATGCAGGCTGATGTCTTAATGTCAGCAGGTTCCACTTAAAGCAATTCCAAATATTGATATCTAAAGGTAAAATTCAGAATATATTTCTCAAACATCTGTCTGCAACAGCTTCAAGAGAATCTCCTGGGCCTTTAATTGTGTGTGTGTGTGGGGGGAGGGGGGCGTGTGTGTGTGCGTCTATGTCAGGGTGAAGGCATCGAGTATTAAATTCTTGCCATTTCGCTTGCTCAGAAGTGACGGCAGTGATGCAGTGGTTATGAGGGCCTACAGCGCACGCCTCTCACCGTGGTTGCCACCTGGAGTCTGGTTTCAGAGTCTAAATTAGGAGCCCTGGTTGTGAGCTTAGGGATCAAATCCTGGCTCCAGCACTAAGTCCTCAAGGTGTGCTTTGGGGAAGATCTTTTAACCGTTTTAGCCCTTAGCTTTGTCGTCAATAAATGAGGATAATATTAGCACCCACTTGAGAGGGTTGTAACAATCAGTGAGAAAATCCACATAACAGAGGTTGTCACATCATCTGTGCCCACTTACTGTTAGATACTGTTTTTGTTTTAAGCTCCAAATTCTTAAGCAGTCAGCTCCAGAGGCTATCAAGCCATAGCTTCCTGGCCGATGAGTGCAGTTTCCTTAAACATTAAATTTTAACTTCCTTTGCTGTATGTGCTCCAGTATAAGGGATTTAAAATGATAACAAAGACATTCTCTTTGAAGGTAAGATTTATTTATAAAGTTCTCATTGGTATATTTTAATTTGTTATATTTTAGGAATAAACTTGTATTTTGTACCTTGTGAAAAGAAGATGGTAATTTGTCATTAACTGTTTGTCCATAGTAGAGAAACTAAAAAACAAAAAAAGTATTTTTATGAAAATGGAAAATCAAAACCATGTGGTCTCTTATTCAGGGACTTCCAGGAGCACATGCTGATCTGTAAATAAAGCTACATAGAAACAAGAATGTTCTCTCACATAAAAAAATACACAAACTCAAAACCAAGACAGCTTATCTTCTATCTGATCTAAATCTGATGAACTCAATGTAAGATAAAAATGAGCAAATGGTGTGTTTAAAGTAGACAGCTGCTAACACATCATGCAAAAGAATTATTTTGAAAATTAACCAAGGCAGGATAACACCAAGCTAACCCTAACTATACCAGCTATGGGGTCAAATTTAGAGGACTAAGGCAGAAAACATTCTAAGTGATTTTGTAGATCAGACTTTATTTAAAACTTTCAAGATAGATTGCTACTTACAGACTAAATTATTATGGGACCACAATCATCTTTCTCTTAATATAGGTAAAAGCTGAAGTAGTACATAATTATAATGCATTACTAGATTAAACCTTTTTTCTTTCTTTAGAAGCTATTAACACAATCTTGGTTTGAAGGCCACTCTGTCACTTATTGCTGTGAGGCCTTGAGTAAAAGTATATTTTAAATGCATTTTCAAACCTTAACTTTTAATTTTTTTCATCAAATTAAAGCATGTACATGGTTTTAAAAATCAAATATTATTCAAAGGTTTATAATGAGAAACAGCAGTCCCCTGCCCTTTGCCTTCCCATTACCTAGTTTTATTTAGTATTTAAAGTTTTTATTATGTTTAAAAAATTACACAAGTAGTGTAGGGTATATTCCCATTGGGAGTGGTTCAAGTCATTCACATGTACAGAAATTAAGACGCTCTAGTCTTTCCTTCACATTCCACCGCCCTCCTTCCTGAAGTAAGCCTTGCCATCAGTTTGACGTGAATCTTCCCAATTCATTCTCTATGGATTTACATATATAAATACAAATTCCGGTTCATGGGTGAATTGGTGGTGGGAAACCTAATGGGAATACAAAATAATGTAAAGGATGTAAGTAAAAAATTTAAAATGGAAAAAAATTCACCTGGTTACATTGTTGGGATCATACCATAAAGGTTGTTTAGCATCTGTTTTCTCACTGAACATTAGGCCTAGGCGCCCTTCCCAGGTCAGCGCACACAGACCGCCTTCATTTCTTTTAACTACTGCACAATATAGCTATATGGTTATTTAACACCCGATGAACACTTAGATTGTTTTCCACTTTTTGCAACTGAAAATCACGCAGCAATAAACATCTTTGTCCTTGTCACTTTGTGTGCACGCATGTGCTGGGGCTAAAAGAATGCATAGTTTGTATTTTCATAGCAATTGAAAAGTTTCTAAGAGGTCATAGTATTCTACAGGCTTTCAGCAAAAGTAGAAATTTTGATCAGTCTAATAAAATATTATTTCTTATTTGATAGCTAGTGAGATTGTATACATTCTCCTATTTGTAATTGCCATTTAAATTTTTTTCTTCTCTGAGTGGTGTAATCATATCATTTCCAACCACTCTTCATAAGATTCTTTGCTTAGAGATATTTTCTGTATGGCCTAGATATGAATCCTTTATCATATGTTGTGAATATTTCTCCCATTGTATCGCTTTCCTTCTTAACTTAGTTCACAGCATCTATTAATAAATAATATAATTATATAATTTATTATAAAATTTATTGATTACTTTAAGCATTCATTTCTTTTATTTATGGATACTTCATTTGATTCTTGCTAAATGATCTTCCTCACCCTATGATAAAAATATCTTCCTACCTTTTCTTAAAACTTATGAACCAAATAAGAGAGAGACATTCAGCAAAGGAGGGGAAGGATAGGGCTCAAAACTGGGGAGAAAAGAGCACAAGGGATTATGGTGATGGTTCACGGGTGAATCGGTGGTGGGTAACTTATAGGAATACACAATAATGTAAAAGATATAAATAATAAAAAAAGAAAAAACTTATGATAGTAGTCAGCTATATTACTGACATTTAGTTCTTTAATCGATCTGGAATTTATTTTTGGTATGTTATCAATTAGAACATGAACTTTATTTTTTCCTCACGCACAGTAAATTATCTCAGTACCACCTAGTGCTTAGTCCATTGTTTCCTTTATAATTTGAAATACTTTTTTCATCTTTGAATGTCCTCTAGCTCAGTAATCTACTTGTCCATTTTCATTACTATTGCTTATTTTACACTTGTAGCATATTTTATGTCTGATAAACAAACTCTCATTGTTTTTTTCCCATCTTAAAAAATTAATGTGTTGTTATTTTCCAAGATGAATATAAAATCAGTTTACCAAGATCTATAAAGCCTCCAATAGAATGATGTTGGTTATTACACTGAATTTATTGGCTAATTTAGGGAGAAGTGGAATCTTAAAAATACTAAGTTTTTCCAGCCTGGATCATGGTATATTTCTCCTTTGAGTTTTTTTTGTTGTTGTTTGTGATCATTATTTAAAAGTTACAGTTTTCTTTATATAGATTTGGCACATTCCTTAGACCGTCTCATACCTGGGTTAAAGGTGCCCCTGATTTGGACCCTGTGTGTTAGAGAGCTCTCTCCTGGCTCTTTTCCAGCTGCTCCCATTCCTATGGGGTAAGAAGTTTACCATACTGGGAGATAAGCCCATCTGAGTTCCCCATCTACCACCTTTTCTAGATCGTGACTCAAATATTAGGATCCTGAAATTTCCTGCTTTAATACCCTCAAGTTCTTTCTGCAAGGTTTACATAAGCTTCTTCCCCAGGTCTTTTTTCCTGCAGGCTGATCATACTGTAGTTTATAATCTGAGGCTTGAAGTATGGCCAAGAGATAACTGTTTTGAATAGGATGTGGGCATGCAGACAGAGGTACTTGCGTGTGTGTGAGGTCCTTGCTGTATGGATAGGGCTAGGGGATGGGAAAGAAAGGCAACAGCCCAGAACCTGTGGTCTAGCTTTCCTTATGAAGCTACATTCTATCACAGAATTCTGAGGAGTCAAATAATTCATAGTGATCTTCCAGAGTCAGTATAAAAGTTTATTTATTAATTTATAGTTTCCCTTTTTTGTAATGTTCTTGTCAAGTTTTAGTTTGAGGATTATGCTGACATTATAAAACAAGTGTCTCCTCCTCTATTTTCTGAAATTGTTTGTATCAATTTGGCATGATTTCATTCCTCTAGTGCCTAATATGATTCACCATTGAAACCATTTGGTCCTCCTAGGGTTTTATTTGTGGAAAGAGTTTTGATATTAAAGTCAATTTCTTTAAAAATATCAGGCTGTTCATATTGTTTCATCTCGTATCAGTTTTCATACATTGAATGTTTCAAACATTTTGTCTGTTTTGTTCATGTTTCCAATCTTATTTCTCTGAACTTTATGTTGGATAATTTCTCTTGCTCTACTTTCGATTTCACTGACTCTTTCTACTGTCATTTCCAATCTACTATTCAACTAATGAATTTTAAAATCTTCTAAAATTTTTAAAGTGAAAAACATAGATACTGTATTTAAAAATTTATATTTGTTTCTCTTTTAGAATTTACATTTTCTGAGTTTTCCTATCTTCTCATCCATTAAAAACATATTTTCAGGGCCTCCCTGGTGGCGCAGCGGTTGATCGCTGTGCTGTGGAGCTGTTGGCAGTGCGCGATGCGAGTTTGACGCCCAGCAGGGGAGAATCCCACATGGCACGGCAGACCTCTCCTGCCTCGCCCGCTGCTCCCCTCAGCAGTGTATTTCTGATCTGCCTGTTCTGCTCCCCACTCTGTCTCTGGTGAACCCTCTCGCCACCCCACGCCTCTGGCCTGTACCCCAGCTTGTATGTATAAATAAATAAATCTTAAAAAACAAACAAACATATTTTCATATACTTCCTTGAGCATAGTTATAACGTAGCACAAGATCCATTTTTGTGTGACTAATTCCAACATCTGGGCTGACTTGGGGTTGATGTCCACTGATTGTTTCTTTTTCCAAACATAGGTCATGCTTTCATATCTTTTCATATGTAGAATAATATTCTCTTATATCCTTGATATTTTGAATGCTCTATTGGAGACCAGGCTTTGTCTCTGAAGAATATTTTTTGTCTTATCAGTTAATTTGGCTGAGTTGAAACTGTAAATTCAGTCTTCCTTGAGGTAGTAAGCAACTGAAATTTCAGTTTGCTTCTCTTAGCCTTATCTAGCTACGTGGAGTATGCCCTATTGTATCAATTTTTTGTAACAAATCATCACATACTTGGTGGCTTAAAACAACACAAATTTATTCTTTTACAGTTATGTAAGTCAGAAGTCCAATATCCAGCAGGGCTATGCTTCCTTTGGAGTCTTACGGGTGGAAATCTCTTCATTGCCTTTTCCAACTCCTGGAGGTTGCCAACATGCCTTGACTAATGGCGATACTGCTTTAATCTCTGCCCCCATGCTCACAGTATCTCCTCATCTGCCTGTTGGTCTCTCACTGCCTCACTCTTATTAAGACATAGGTCATTGGATCTAGTGCCCCTCTGACTAATTCAGGATTATCTCCTCATCTTGAGATCTTTAACTTCATCACATCTGCAAAGTCTTTTTCTAAATAAGGTAATATTCACAAATTACAGGGATTTGAATTGTACGTATCTTGGGTGCATGTTTTCAGCCTATTAAACCTGTATATGTGTGGTTCAGGTCTTATCTAGAGGTTTGGTTCTCTTAAGTGGGGAACAAATGTGTTCAGGGTGCTCTTCACAGGTGCACTTCAGGTGTGAGACTGATCGATTCACCACATGCTTATACCTAGTCCATATAAGGACAGAAGTACCTACTTAATTTTTCTTGAATGTGATTAATTTCTCCATAAAAATTGTTTATTTCTAACAATGCTTATGCTAAATAATGAACACTTAGGTGCATATTTGGATAAGATTTTAAAAGCACTTGCTATAGTCACGTATAATGTGTGGATTCCTGATTAGGGGCCTTCAAACACTAATCTCCCCTGGAGTGTGGATTTCTGATTAGGATACTTCAAATGAAAACTAACTGCCCTAGTGTGTACATTCAAGACTAACTTACATACCCACATATATCATTATGCTTATATTGATTTATTTTTTACTTATCATTAATTTTATAATTTGGTAAGTCATAAAATTTCATTTGATAAGTTTTGACAAACGTACATAGTAGTATAGCTACTATCACAATCATAATATAGAACATATCATTCACCTCAAAATGTTCCCTCACACCACTGTATAATCAATTCCTTGTTTTTAAAGCTCACATATAGTTATACTTTTTATATATCCCTAATTTATTCCTTTCTAAAAATGTTTTTTAATTGAGATATAATTGACACATAACATTGCATTGGTTTTAGGCATACAACATAATGATTTGATATATTGTGAAATGATCACTAAAATAAGTTTAGTTACTATTCACCACCACACAGTTTCAAATTTGCTTCCACTTTTAATATTTACTTTCTAGCAAATTTAATATATATGATACAGTATTATTGACTATAGTCACCATGCTGTACATTATATCCCCAGGCCTTATTTAATCTTATAAATGGAAGTTTGTACCTTTTGACCCTCTTCACCTGCTTCGTTCATCCCCCATCCTTCATCTTTTTAAGATTTATTTATATATGCATTCAAGCTGGGGTGCAGGCCAGAAGTGTGGGGTGGTGAGAGGATTCACCAGAGACAGAGTGGGGAGCAGAATGGGCAGATTGACTGAAATACACTGCTGAGGGGAGACAGGAGAGGTCTGCTGCACCATGTGGGAATCTCCCTGGCTAGGGATTGAACTTGTGCTGCAGTGGCTCTGGATAGCTTTATAGTGCTGTGGTTAACCTGTTGTGCCACCAGGGAGGCCCCCATCCTTCGTCTTTTGTGGCTATAAAGTTTCCACCTTTGGCTTTATTAACATTCTTTGACTTGAAGTTTATTTTGTCTGATATGAATGTATCTCCTTCCACTTTCTTATATCTAATATTTTTATGCTATACTTTCCCAGTCTTTTACTTTTGGTCCACTTGCATCAGGACAAAAATATAGTTTTTGCAATTCAGTCTGACAATTTCTGCTATTTAATTGGAGAGTTTAGTCAATTTATTTCTGTTTAATGTAACTATTGATATGGTTATATTTAGGCTTGCAACTTTTTTTTCTTGTCTCATCTCTTTTTATTTCTCTCCTACCTTTCTTGCTCATTAAATATATTCTTATTACTTAATTTTAATTCTGTCAACATTTTAGCTATAGCTATCACCTTTAAACACTGTTGCTTTAAGGTTTACAATATACTTCTTATGCTTAATACAGTCTACTTAGATTTAATTTGAATTACTCCAGAAAAAACATAGGCGCCTCACAGTAGCATGTTTTCATTATTCTCTTCTTAGTGCCATTATTGAGATGGACACACCAACTCTTACATACATCATAAATCCATCAATACAGTGTTAACAATTTTTGCTTTGAACAGTTATTTGTCAGCAAAAGAAAGTAAAGGGGAAAAATGTCTTTTTCTATTTACCCACATGTTTACCATTTCTGGGAGTTGCCATCTAGTGCCATTTCTTTCAGATGAAGATATTTCTTTAACATTTAATGTAGTGTAGGTCAACTTGTAATGAATTCTGTCTTTGTTTATCTACGACGTCTTAATTTCCCCTTCGGTTTTGAAGGACAGTTTTCCTGGATATAGAACTTTCAGTGGGTGATCTTTGTTTTTCCTTCAATTCTTTAAATATATTGTTCTAGTGGCTTCTATAACTTCTCATAAGAAGCTGTTAATCTCTGTATTCCTGTATGAAATGTATCTGCTATGGACTGAATGTTAGTGTCCCCCACCCCCAACTCATGTGTCAAAGCGCTAATCACCAATATGGCAATATTTGCAAGTGGATTCTTTGGGAGGTAGTTAGGTGTAGATGAAATTACGATCTAAATAATGATAGTGTTAGTTCCCTTATAACAAGAGAAAGAGACTTTCTGTCTCCTCACCATGTGAGGATACTGCAAGAAAGCAGCTAGTTGTAAACCAAGAAGAAGGTCCTCATCAGAAATAAATTTACTGGCACTTTGATCTTGAACTTCTTAACTACAAAACGCTGAGAAATAAATATCTGTTGTTTAAGATACCTAGTCTGTGGTATTTTGATATAGCAACCAGAGCCAAGCCAGTGATATCTATTTTTTTTTCTTGCTGTTTACACAATTTTCTAATTGTGTTAGACTTTCAGTGATTATCCATAATATGTCTAAGAGTGATTTTCCTTGTTTTCTTTCTGCTTGGAGTTTGTTGAATTCTTGGTTCTGGAAATTATGTTTTGCTTGAAATTTGAGCATTATTTTTTAAATTTCCCTTCTTTTTCTACCTCTCTTTTTCTGCATAACAGATATTCTTTTGTTTAACTGCTTCATATTGCCCACAGGTCTCTCAGACTCTTGTTATCCAGTCTTTTTCTTCTTTAGTGGGTGAGTTAATTTCAAGTTCAAGAATTCTTCTGACATCTATAATCTGTTATTAAGTTCACTTAGTAAGTTTTTACTTCAGCTGTTGTTTCCTTCTTTAAATTTCCATATCTTAGTTGAGATTCCCTATTCACTGATACATATTTTTATTCAATTTTTGAACATATTTTAACATGATTTTTATATTGAGGTAACATTGGTTTACAACGTTGCACATGATTTAAGAGAATAGGCTCACACCTCCTCAGATGTATGTCACTGCACCACCCCCAATCCACCCTAGACCACTTGTCCCCTCCCCCCATTGTTACTACTGCACCCTCCCTTCCCCTTTAGTAGCCTCGAATCTGCAGTCATATTTCTAGGGTTTGTTTTAGTTTAATTTTGTTAGTTCCTTTGTTTTGAACATATTTTTTAAAAAGTCTTTGAACATGTTTATATTATTTGCTTTGGAATCTTTGTCTGATAAATGCAACATCTGTACTCTCTTAGGGTCATTTTCAACTGGCTGCTTTTTTTTTTCCTGAGTGGGAGTCACACATTCTTAGCCCTTTGCTTGTCTGATAATTTTTGATGAAAACTGAATATCATAGATAATATGTTGTAGCAACTCTAGCTCAGGTTCTTGTGAAGATTATTTTCATTTTCTCTTGTATACAGTTAATTTTCCTGGCTTTAACTTGGAAACCTTTTCTCCCGACTGTATGTAAATGCTATCTACGCCCCGATCTTATACTTTCCCACTGCTGTTTTTTTTCTTTTAGCCTTGCCCCCCTGTTTGACTTCCTTGTGCCTGTAAAATTTGGCAATTAGTCAAAGAGTTAGGGATAAATAGAGCTCACACTCTCAGTGTTATCCTTGCTTGTAGGAATTTTCATTTCATTTTCATTTGTTTTACCAGTTTTGGGGTTTACATTCTGATACTTCAAACCCACTAAGCTCCAGAGTTTTATGCTACCCAAGTATATGTTCAGTTATGAAAAATGTCAAGGATACAGATTTTGCTTCACATGTCTCTATGTTTCAAATGTAGATACCATTGTGTCCACTTCATGTTTTTTACACCCCCCCTCCCACCCTGGGATCCTCCCCAAGCGTGTATAATTTAGCTGTTAGGCAGGAATTTGGTCAATGTACCATTTGAATTTGAGTTTCACTCCTTTTGTAGTTGTTTTTGCCTTTTAATTTCCAGGTACTGTCTGAATCTGGTTTCTGATACCTTTAGCCACTCGAGGAAACAGTTTTCCCCACTGCTGTTTTCCACAACTATATCTACACAAGTTGAGCAGCATCCGTGTGCCAGTATATTAGTTATCCATTGCTGCATAAAAATTACCCCCCAAGTAAGGAATTTAAAACAAGAGACAGTTGTTACCTTGCGTATTTTTTTTTTGTGATCCAAGATTCAAAAGTGGCTTAGCTGGATGCCTCTGTATCAAGGTTGATCACAGGGTTGTGGTCAAGCTATAGGCAGGGGCTGCAGTCATCTGAAGGCTTGAGTGGGGCTGGAAGATCTACTTCTCAGATGGCTCATTCAAATGGTTATTGATAGGAAGCCTTAGTTCCCTGTTGGTTGTTTGCAAAAGGCTTAAGTTCCTCATCATGTGAGTCACTTAACACTGAATCATCCACTCTTTAGTGTGAATGATTCAATAAAGAGAGTGCAAGGAGGACCTGCATGCGGTATTTTTATTGACCTAGCATTCCAAGTGCCACACCGTCATTTCTACCTTGTTCTTTCCTCTAGAATTGAGTTACTAAGTCCAGCCCACACTCAAGGGGAAAGGGATAACATTCTGCTTCTTAAGGGGAAGACTATCAAAGAATTTGTGGACATATTTTAAAGCAACTATAGGCTAATAAGTCCCAAATCTCCAGATGAATTATTTTTTAGATTATACTCTTTGGATTCTCTCTGCTTTTGTATACTTTATTGTGTCTTTAAATATTCATGTTTTAAAAATTGTCTAAAAAGCAAATGAAAGCTTATTTAGCACACCTAATTTAACATTATATTATTAGCTCTATTTTACCATTTCAGCTGAGTAAATGGACACTCAGTGAAATTAAGTGACATGTCAAAAACTCCATATTAATCCAAAGACCTGGCTTCTTGCATGAAAGTATCCCATAATCTTTCAAAAAAATCTGTTTTCTTACGAACCAATGGAGGACCTTAGGCTCTTTAGGTCAACAATGATTGATACTTTTTTTTTTTAGATAGGCTGAATAGAATGACACCGTAAATATAAAAATATTTAATTTGTACTAACCTTTCAGTGGAGGACTAGATGAAATATTAATTAAAAAAATCTATCTGCTTTGCAATATACATTATTAGCTGTTACACCCAAAGTAATACTGACTTAGCTGGTAGCTGGACAATTAGGATACATGATACCCTTGGAAACTGTTTTCCTAATACTTATGCTTACCATCAATCGTTATTGCACCTTCCTTCAGGGTTCACTTAATGATGCTGGGGAACAAAAGGATTCTATTTTCTGAATTAACAAGTACTACATTCTAAGCTAGAACACGCATCATCCCATTGTTGGAAAATGATTTGTTTTCCTGTTCCAGAAATATCATTAAAGGCAATGTTGGTCTTCTTCCAGCTAATTAGAAAATCTGAGTATCTATTCATTTCATTGATGAGATCTAGACATAGATTTTAGAAGATCCAGGAAGTCTTTTGGTAACATTCCTTGAAGGGATGATGTAATAAAAATAATCATTCACAATGAAAATAATCATGATCAAAGTCATGCTTTTTTAATATTGAAATGACAGCATGTTCTAATACATTGAACAATCTCGTTTAGGGAATTCAAGTCTCTCTTTCAGATCCTGGAGGCATTTTCCCTTAACAGGAGTTCCTCACACACAGTTTATGTTGGGCTTAAGGGTTGGCTTTGGCTTATGCATCGCCTGGACAGAACTCAGACTGATTTGCATGTGTTATGTATGTAAATAACTAGTCTCTTTCCTATATAAAGATGATAATGCTGACCCAGAGGCACTCAGGCATAGGCTTAGAGATGTGCTCTCTGTAGCAGGTTGGTCTCTACTATTTAACCCACATACCCTCCCTTTGTGTTCCCTGCGATTAATGGGCACAGGGCCACGTGGCTCAAAAGATGATATATCTGGAGCCTTCCTGGTGGTACAGCGGTTAAGCGCTGCGCTGGGGAGCCGTTGGCAGCGGCAATGCCAGTTCGACGCCCGGCCAGGGAGATTCCCACATGGCGCAGCAGACTCCTGCCTCGCCTGCTGCTTCCCTCAGCAGTGTGTTTCAGTCAATCTGCCTGTTCTGCTCCCCACTCCATCTCTGGTGAACCCTCTCACCGCCCCACACCTCTGTCCTATACCCCAGCTTGTATGCATAAATAAATCTTAAAAAAAAGATGAAATATCTGACCTGCCCCCCAGAATATAATGCTCCAAGTCAATTTCTTGGTTAAGTTTAATCTATTTATGAAGAATTTCCAGCGAGTTTTAGAATTCAGGGTAAAAGAAGAAACAAAATGGCTTAATGTCTCATTTGAAAAGTGAAGTTATGAGATATAGGTTTGCACTGGGGAAGAGGACCACTTTGGACTCTAGTCTAGGAAAAAGGAAATAAATGCCTAATGTGTTCCAACCTCACTCATGGCCTTTGCACTAGGATTTAAAGTTCTTATCCCAGGTAATGAGTCATTACTTTGTTTTCCTGGTTTTGGCTTGCATCTAGGTATATCTCTGGGACCTTATGGAGTGAAAGGGTAGATGGACCAGGGTTGGTGTAGTTCACTCGTTTCTCTGTGTACTTTCTTAATAGTATCTCAATGTTAATACACTATTGTCCAATAGGGGTCTATATGGTGTCTTAGTGACTTAGTTTGAGGTCTACTTTATTGCTAGATTTTATCTCTGTTTCTTACTAATTTTCTCCTCTAGTTCCTGTGAATCTTCTGGTTCCAAATTCCGAATTTCACAATTTCATTCCTTCCGTATCTTTGGCTGTGTTTATCCTCCTGATTCTTCTTGTATTCTTGGATTCTGTCCCTTGCTCAGTCCTGACCTTTCTTCTTTCTGTGCCCTGACACTGGCTTTTCTTTTCACATATGACCTACAGTCTTATTCTTACTTTCAGTATCTGAATGCTCCCCTACTATGCATTACTCAACAGCTTCCAGACCTATGACCTTGTTGAGTCTATGACCCACTGGGCAAGCTTAGCGCTCAGTCTATTCCTGTATCTTTTTCTATCATGTACTTTCAGCCTGATCCTTTTTTTTTTCCTGCTCCTTGCTCCTCATGCTGATTTCTAAAACTTGTTAGGACATTTATAGAGACAGATTATACTGGATCAGGCAGTAGTGTCTCAGTTGCACTTAATGCTTATTCATTTCCTAAGACCTTATGCACTGGAAAAATAGATCTGTCAGTGCCCAGGAATGTGATCTATCATATCATCTGTGCTCCTCTTTGGAGTAGAGGTGGTGGGTGAAAGGAAAGAAGTTGGATGTGAGTTCATTTCCTTAGAGGGAATGTTATAGTGATGTTATGATGGAAGGAATGGGATCTGGTCACAGAAGATTTGACTCTGTGACTTAGGAAAAGGTCACTTTAAAACCTCTAAGCACTGGGCCTCCCTGGTGGTGCAAGGGGTTAAGTCTCAGCACTATCAAGCTGTCAGTAGCCACTGCAGCACAAGTTTGATCCCCGGCCTGGGAGCTGACCCACATGGCGCAGCAGACCTCTCCTGTCTCCCCACTGCTCCCCTCAGCAGTGTATTTCAGTCGATCTGCCTGTGCTGCTCCCCACTCTGTCTCTGGTGAATCCTCTCACCCCCCACACCTCTGGCCTACACCCCAGTTCTTCTATGCATAAATAAATACAAATAAATATTAAAAAAATAAAACCTCTAAGCACTTCAGTTTACTTGTCTATAACATGGGGGTTACAACTACCATCTGGTTCAGAAGGATGCTGTGAATATGAAATTAGATCATATATTTACATGCATACAGATACATATGACACATTCACATATTTGTGTGTGTTTGTAAACACTAAAGTGACACAACAGCAGGATATTCAGAGAAATTTCTCTTTGTCTGTTCAAATAAGAAATAAACTTAGGGGGCCTCCCTGGTGGCGCAGCGGTTGAGCGCTGCGCTGTGGAGCTGTCAGCAGCGCGCAATGTGAGTTCGACACCCAGCCCGGGAGAATCCCACATGGTGCGGCAGACCTCTCCTGCCTCGCCCGCTGCTCCCCTCAGCAGTGTGTTTCTGATCTGCCTGTTCTGCTCCCCCCTCTGTCTCTGGTGAACCCTCTCACCGCCCCACACCTCTGGCCTGTACCCCAGCTTGTATGTATAAATAAATAAATCTTTAAAAAAAAAGAAATAAACTTAGGAAATGACGCATGTCACTTCCTAAACTGCAATATATTTATGGGGAAAACATACCGAAGGAAGCCTTTAGCCACTAATCAAGATGGAGTAAAGGGGATGGATTTGCCCCCTGACCTGAAACAACTTTAAAACCAGACTAAATATATGAAATTATAGTTTTTCAAGATACTGCATATGAGAATGAAGGCCACTGATCCCAGTGTCACAGGAAACAAATTAGGTAAGCCCTACAATTGCCCCGGTTTACTGCCTGAAGAGAATTTCCAGGCTGAGTGACATAGGGAGCGGGGTGGAGGGGTATGTTGGGGTTGGAGGGGTGGTGTCTAGTCTCACACAGGGTTTGAAAAGTTACTGCTTCTACCGATCAGAATGTGAAACCTCATAATTTGTGGGACATTTGACAGGCTACTCTGGATTTTATGTCAGTCGTTGGGCAACATTAGCCTTATATTAAACACTGCTTGGTGTTGCCCAATGAGTATTAAAAGCAAGATCTGAAAGGATTAAATCTTTCCAACTAAAATATATTCCAGAGTAAAGCTCAAGAATATTAGAAAACAGGCCTCCCTGGTGGAACAGTGGGTTAAGTCACAGCACTATGAAGCTGTCTGCAGCCACTGCAGCATGAGTTCAATCCCCAGCCAGGGAGCTTCTCACATGGTGCAGCAGACCTCTCCTGCCTCACCCACTGCTCCCCTCAGCAGTGTACTTCAGTTGATCTCCTGTTCTGCTCCCTACTCTGTCTCTGGTGAATCCTCTCACCCCCACACCACTGGCCTACACCCCAGTTCTTGTATGCATAAATAAATAAATCTTAAAAAAAGAATATTAGGAAACAGAATTATCTAGCTTTCAAAAGTAAAAATTAAAGTTTACAATGTTTGGCATCCAGACATTGCTGGACAGGCCATTGATGAATGGACAAGCCAAATGTGGTCTATCCAGCCAGTATAATATTATTTGGCAATAAAAAGAAGTGAAATAGTGATAAATGCTATAATATAAATGAACATTGAGAAGTTTATGCTAAATGAAAGTGACTAAGCACAATGGACCCCATATTGTATGATTCCGTTCATGTGAACTATCCAGAATAGGCACATTTATGGAGAGACGGCAAGTAGTCTAATGGTTGCTTTGGTCTGCATGTGTGTGTGTATGTCTTTTGGAGGGGCTGGAGGGGGGGTGATGGCTAAGGAGTGCATGGTTTCTTTGGTGTGATGAGAATGTTCTAAAATTGTGGTGATCAGTAGGAAATGACTCATTTTCTGTCTTTAGTGTATTCTGTATTAGTATATTGTGCAAATCTACTAAGAACATTGAATTTTATACTTTAAATAGGTGAATATTATGATATATGAATCACGTCTTAATAAAGCTGTGAACAATTACCAGATATGCAAAGAAGCAGTAAAATAGGACATAGTAAGGCGTAAAAACAAAACAAAACCAATTGAAATTGAAGCCAAAATGCCACAAATGATGAAATTAGTTGACATGGGCATTAAAATAGTATTTAGAAACTACAATCCAAACGTTCAGCAAACTTGAATATGTTAAATGGAGACATGGAAGATATGGGAAAGACTAAAATCAAACTTCTGGAGATGAAAACTATGTTGTCTGAGAGGAAGCATTCACCGGATGGGATTAAGAGCAGATTAGACACCGCAGCAAAGATTTACAAAAATGAAATAAATCAATACAAACTGTTCAAAGTAAAACACAGAAAGAATAAAAGGCAGAAAAAATATTGAAAAGAGCATCCGTGTGTGGGGGACAGCTGCGAGCAACATAAGGTCTGAGAAATTGGCGTCTCAGAAAGGGGTGGATATAAACAAAATTTGAAGAAATAATGGTTGAAATTTTTCCAAGTTGGATAAAAGCTAAAGCAAAAAACACCACACAGTATGTGCAGCTCAGCAAATCCCTAGCTCAAGCTCAAAAACCTTAAGAAAGCAACCCCAACTCACATTGTAATAAAATTGCTTAAAGCCGGTGATTAAGAGAAAATCTAAAATTATGCAGAGGAAAAAATACTTCATGTGCATAGGAAAAAAACGATATGGATGACAGTAAATTAATAGTTGAAAACAATGCGAGTGAGATGCCGTTGGAGCAATATATTTCAAGACATGAGAGAAAACAAGCAAAAGCTGCCACTCAAAATATTTCAGAAATTAAGGCGTTATATCAAAATGTCAAGTTGTACAGCTTAAATATAATTTTTATTTGCCAATAATGTTTTAATAAAGCTGGGAAAATGTCTACCAGCATCCCTTCCCCCCCAAAAGAAGGTGAAATACTGTCATCTATACAAAAGGTAAAATAATCACTCCACCACACCTCAATAGTGTTAAGATGTCAATTTTTTTCCAGAGTAATCTATAAATTTCACAATATCCCAACTGAAATCTCATCAGGCTGGTGTTTTGATGGGTATAAATTCATAACCCAACTGTAAAATTCATATGGAGATAAAAAGGACCTATAGTAGTCAAAGCCGTTTGAAGGATAATAAATTTGGAGACCTTATATTACTTGATTCAAGACATATTTTAAAGTCATAGTAATCAAGACAGTTGTGATACTACATAAATGTGAAAATATAGATCAATGTTACAAAATAAAGAGTCTAGAAATAGACCCAGATGTATATATTCACTTGACTTTTGACAAAGATGCAAAAAGATTTTAGTGTTGAAAGGATAGTCTTTTCAATAGATGGTACCAGAACAAGGAACTATCTATATGCAAAAAAATTGATCCATAGTTCACAACATGTACAGCAATTCAGTAAAAATGGATCCCAGGCCCGCATATGTTAATTGAAACCTTTGTGTCTTTGTTACCTAAAGTTAGGTCGGGATTTCTTTGATATGACACCAAAAACATGATCAAAAAATAATTGATAAATGTACTTCATAAAAATTAAGGACTTCTGCTCTTTGAAAGACAGTTAAACCACACATATTAGGAGAAAATATTTACAAATCACATAATCTGTTGAAAAACTTGTACCCAGATTATATAATGATTCTCAAATATGAGTAATACGAATACAGACAACCTGCTTTTATAAATGAGCAAGAGATTTCAAAGTGCCTTTCACCAAAGAAGATAAATGGATGTTAAATAATCATATGAAAAATATTCAGTATTATAATTAGAGAAACTTTGTATCTGTGAAGTGCATCAAAAGTTATTTAAATTTGGGTTAAGTTTTAAAATCACGAATTAAACTTCTTGACAACTTTCAACTAGTCATTGTACTTTTTGAGCACTAGCTACAGGATATAATTTATTAAGTTTCAAAAGTAACCCAGTGCATCTTGTTACAACTCCACCCATGAACTACCCATGGCTCCCCATGTTTATTACATGTGATAATGGTTGGTGTGCTGGTCCCCAGTGACGGTGGCCTTGAACTTACTATAATGTCAACCTCCTAACCATCCCCTTAAAAAAAGAAACTGCTAATGGTTGATACTGTCTAGTGCTATTTTTGCTTTATGGTGAGGGACTTTATTTTTTTATTTTTTATTTTTAAAGATTTTATTTATGCACATAAGCTGGGGTACAGGCCAGAGGCGTGGGGCAGAGAGAGGGTTCACCAGAGACAGAGTGGAGAGCAGAACAGGCAGATCGACGGAAATACACTGCTGAGGGGAGCAGCGGGCGAGGCAGGAGAGGTCTGCTGCGCCATGTGGGAATCTCCCCGGCTAGGCGTTGAACTCGTGTCGCTGCTGCCGACAGCTCCAAAGTGCAGCGCCTAACCGCTGCACCACCGGGAAGGCCTGGTTGAGGGAATTTAATGTGTCCCAACATCTCCTGAAAAGGCAGTTAGTGCGATGAAAACTTCATGTCACATTGGGCCTGTACATGTATAAGCATGGGCTGCTCCTCTCTGCTCATAATTGTAATTAGAGGATTCTGTTTTGAAAGCATGAAGCATGCATATAATTTTTATTGTACAGATGGTATTTTAGGTTCCTCCTTCCAATTTGATTTCATGACCAGATTATTTCCAGCAAGTCCACAATTTTCTTAAAGGGATAATAAAACAAAAACAAGGTGATCAATTCACTTTTCGGCTATTAAATGTGTTTTATCTATTCCAGGCTGTTGCTGTCGAAATAGATACAACACAGGAACCTTGGCAGTATGACAAGCAATTAAGACACCAAGATGTTTAGCCATGTATGAGTATTTTCTCACAGCGAGACCTCAAAGCTTAGCCAGCCACTGACATTGTTAGTCATTGACTCAATTACACAAGACGAGGTTGACAGGTGTAATTATATATTTCTATGGTGATTATGTATGGCCTGCCATAGAGCCCAACAAGCCCATTACTTTGCACTCATTTAAGCAGTCACTTATTCAGTAAAGTATGTGGAGTTGGAGAGCCTCTTTTTGAGGGGAGGGGGGAGAAGGGAATCCAAAGCAAAGTCAGAATCCATGGCCAATTCCAACTAAAGTCATTGGGTTGAGGAACATTGGCATTGCCATTGCAATGATGTCCAGGTGCCAGGTGATTACTCCCTTGCATGTCTAGAATCATCTGTGTGTGGATAGATGAGACGGGAGTGAAGGCAATAATTGACAGTAAAAGTACCAGATGTTTGACTACCATCAAACTCAGGATAGTAATCTGTTCAGAAATGGAGCAGAATAGCCTTTGAAAATAAAAACAAATATATGTTAACAAATAACAAACACTAATGTAACAGAGACTTGTGCCAGCAACTCAGTTCTAAAAAATATTTGCTTCCATATCAAAAAAAGAAAAAATAAATAAAATTCAAACTAGTTTGTGTGTGTGGATACAATGTGTGTCTGTTTTCCCTTCATCAGTTCAGATTCTATGGGAAGAAGAACCAGACAGCACAGTTGAAGACATTACTTCTGTCTACATGCGATGTTCCTGTTAGACTAGCTGAAATTTGCTCTGGGAGATTATTCTTTTTATATCCCTTTTTCCCCCAAGTGAGACTTTTTTAAAAGGTGGAATTAAACCAAATCAGCCTCAAAGTATTTCATAGAGAACAAGGGGGTTGATTTAAGAAATGTAATTGTCTTTTTAATCTCCCTCCAGTTTCACAAAGGCATCCCTCAAAGGCAGGATATTTTCGTCATTAATGAAATCTTAATTAGCATATGTCTAGATCAGTGTTCTGTGCTGATCTGGGTCAAAGGCACCTATGATGCATCTGTGTTACCAGAGGGTTAAGTTGAGTTCTGTAAATTAGGTCTGTGCTCCACGTGTGAGCATACTGGGAAATATCCAGCAGTGATCAGCAAATGCATAGATTGTATTCATGTTGTCACGTCTGTTCTCAACCTAATTTTACAAATGGAACTGTCTTCTGAAATTCTCAGAACTTGACAGAAACGTAAAACAAAATCTCAAAATCAAAACAAGCCTAATTAGCCAAAACATACCATTTATTATTGTGTGATATTTCACCAGTTTTTAAAAATATACTGAACATCCTTACTTAATAAGGTCGTATGTTTAAAAGGAATGTCTTTATTGAGTATGTACTATTTGTCTGTAGGTAGCGAAGGAGAGGCTACTGAAACACGACTTAGCTCACGGGCCTGGAGGGAACCGAGTTTAGATACAAAGAGGAGACATGCAAGACTGTTCAACTTCCTGTTTGCTCAACTGAGCAAATTAGAACTGCTGCTGGCTTTTATGGAAGGCAGGTGATACAGCTAGAACAGTCAGGAAAGGCCAGTATAGGAAATGGAGCAGAAGCCAGCAGCTATGAATTTTGATGGACAAAGGAAAGGTGAAGGCGTTTCTTTTGAGAGGAACAGCATGAAGCAAGGATGAAAGTCAGAAGTAAAAGTGTTGAGATCAGGGACCAGTGAAGAAGTCTTCCTGACTGGGCAGAAGGGTCTGTATTTGTGAGCCTGGGGTGATGAGGTTGAGAGAGAGGATGGGTGGAGCTTGCCACACCAGGCACTAGAGTCTGCACTTCATTGTATAGGTAGTTGTCTTTGATGAAAGTATTTGAAAAGAGTGATAAAAACAAAGTGTTTCAGATGATTGTCTGGGTGACCGGCCATCTTTGATTCTTCAAAGGTGGTTCTTGGATCACTGGTGTCCATAGCACGTGAGAACTTGCTCGAAACACTAGTTCTTGAGCCCTGCCCCAGACCCACTGAGTCAGAAACTCAGGGGATTCTGATGCGTTCTCGGGTTTGAGAACCACTGCATTAAGGGATCTCATGTAGGAGGCTCATCGTAATTCAGTTCATGGGCAGTAAGAACCTAGACTGGGATTTTTATCTCCCTGGTTCAACAGGGAAAGCTGAAAAGGTAAAAGTTGTGTAACCTGTTGATTTTTCTCATCTGTGAGGTAATTATCTAATTGGTGGACATAGGCACATACATTGCATGTGAATATGTGCCTTCTTGCATGGAGATTACTGAGAAGATGGATAAAGTAGGGTAGCCAGTGAATACAGTGGTTCAACGGCTCACTTTTTAGAGACCTTTTGAGCCTCTCTGGCTAGCTTATCAAGTAGCGCCGATGTTTTCTCTGTCTGCATCGTTATAATACCCTCCAGGATTTTTGACAGGAGCTAGTCATGACTCCTATCTATATGATACTACTGGAAATTCTTGTTTCCATGATAACCTGTTGTTAATTTCTCCAATGCCATTTTTATGGTTGCCATGTGTTTTAGATTTCCTTAAGGTTAAAAGTCATGTTTATTGCATTTTAGGAGTTTGAGGGGTAGTTGCCCCGGACATTCGAGGCAGAGACCATGTCTGCATGGTATCAGACAAGCTGGACAGTCGAGCTGGTGGAGAACTGGGATTGGGGCTGGAGAGCACAACATCTGAAACTGGAAATGTGGCAGAGAGAAATCAAAGCAGTTAAGCTGGTGACTTTTTGTAGTCTTTCAACTAGTTATTTTACCAGAATGAAGGCAAACCAGTGTTTTGGCACCTCAAGACTGGTATGTTAAACTTTGGGGTCAAAAAACCAGGGTTTGACACTATGAGATACCACCTCACACCTGTGAGGATGGCACACATTAAAAATACAGGCAACAACAAATGCTGGAAAGGATGTGGAGAAAAAGGAACTCTTCTACACTGCTGGTGGGAATGTGAACTGGTCCAACCACTATGGAAAGCTGTATGGCGATTCCTCAAACTGCTAAACATGGAGCTTCCATATGACCCAGCAATC
>PVIJ01004356.1:56430-119291 GCA_004024925.1 Scalopus aquaticus | reverse complement strand
CAGGGTGTGAGGTAGTAGTCTAGCTTCATTTTTTTGCATGTGGCTGTCCAGTTTTCCCAGCACCATTTATTGAATAGACTGTCCTTGTTCCACTGCATTTTCTTTGCTCCTTTGTCAAAGATTAGTTGTTCATAGATATGTGGCTTTAATTTGGGGTATTCTATTCGGTTCCATTGGTCTTTCTGTCTGTTTTTGTTCCGGTACCATGCTGTTTTAATTATCATGGCTTTGTAATATAGTTTGAAATCAGGGAGTGAAATTCCTCCGTTTTCTTTCTTTTTAGTTAGGAGGGCTTTAGCTATGCGAGGTTTTTTGTGTTTCCATATGAATTTCATCAGTAGTCGATCTATTTCTTTGAAGAATGTCATTGAGATTTTTATTGGAATAGCATTGAATCTGTAAATTGCTTTTGGTAGGATTGCCATTTTGATAATGTTAATTCTTCCAATCCATGAGCAGGGGATGCCTTTCCATCTTCTCAGTGAAATAAGCCAGAAAGAAAGAGAAAAATATCGAATGGTTTCACTTATAACAGGACTATAGGGAGGCCGGGTGGGAGAGAGACAATCAGTGGGGGGGTGGGGGGAGGAAGGAGCCGGAGGGAGGGAAGGGAAAGGGCACAAAATGGAATAGAAAAGAACACAAGGGATCATGGAGATGGATCACGGGTGAATTGGTGGTGGGCTACCCAAGGGGAATGCAAAATGTAAAAGACATAAATAACAATAAAAATATATACTATATAAAAAAAAAAGAAGTTAAATGCAAACATGTAAAATGTACAGGAGTGTGAGAGCAAATTTATCTTTTCTCTCACATTATGTTTATTGAGGTAAAGTTTACATCATATCTGTTTTGGAGATTATAGGTTTTATACTCTACAAATGTGAATTTTCACACCCTCTCCACCACCAGTGGAGAGCAAAAAAAAAAAAAAATGGTTAGGACCACTTAAAGCTTCTGTACAAATAGATTAAATAAGCCTACAAATAAATAAGCCTAGTTATTCCTTTTAATTTAAATGAGAACATCATATCACATAATTTATTCATGTTTCAAAGATTTACTTGACATCTGTGTGTGTAAAGTAATTTCATGATTTAGGCAAAACAATCTCTATCTTTTTTTTTTTAAGATTTATTTATTTATACATACAGCTGGGGTACAGGCCAGAGGTGTGGGGCAGCGAGAGGGTTCACCAGAGACGGATCGGGGAGCAGAACAGGCAGATCAGAAATACACTGCTGAGGGGAGCAGCGGGCAAGGCAGGAGAGGTCTGCTGCACCATGTGGGATTCTCCCCGGCTGGGCGTAGAGCTCGCATCACCGCTACCAACTGCTCCACAGCGCAGTGCCCAATCGCTGCGCCACCAGGGAGGCCCCCATAATATCTATCTTTTTTTTTTTAAGATTTTTTATTTATTTATTTATTTATTTATTTTTTATTTATACATACAAGCTGAGGTACAGGCCAGAGGCGTGGGGGCAGCGAGAGGGTTCACCAGAGACAGAGTAGGGAGCAGAACAGGCAGATCAGAAATACACTGCTGAGGGGAGCAGCGGTCAAGGCAGGAGAGGTCCGCCACGCCATGTGGGACTCTCCCCGGCCAGGCGTCGAACTCACGTTGCAGCCGCCGACAGCTCCACAGCGCAGCGCTCAACCGCTGTGCCACCGGGGAGGCCCCGTAATCTCTATCTTTAAAGGACACAGAAACACTCATGGAGAGAGAATCATATTAGCAATTAATATATAAGCAATACATAACCTAAGTTTGTTAACTATTAGAGGTCTATACACTTTGTACAAATCAAATGAAAATTTCAAATAATATAGAACCCTCTGAAGTATAAGACAGATTTGCAAGCAACTTTGTTAAAATTTATTGTATTGGCCTCCCTGGTGGCTCAGTGGTTGAGTGCTGCGCTGTGGAGCTGTCGGCCCGTGCGTGATGCGAGTTCGACGCCCAGCCGGGGAGAATGCCACATGGTGCGGCGGACCTCTCCTGCCTCGCCCGCTGCTCCCCTCAGCAGTGTATCTCTGATCTGCCTGTTCTGCTCCCCACTCTGTCTCTGGTGAGGCCTCTCACCACGCCACACCTCTGGCCTGTAACCCAGCTTGTATGTATAAATAAATAAATCTTTAAAAAAAAATCCAAATGGTATCATTATAAAAAAAATTATTGTATTAAAATAGATGATTACATGCAAATTTTATATTATTTAAGAATAATATTTGAGTTAGCAAATTTTTGCATATATAGACATTACTATTGCTTTTTGGGGTGCTTTCTAGTTTTATATGGGTTTCTAAAGTCACACTTTGAGACATTTATTATAGTTTTTCTATGTGTAGAATATAATCAAGATACAAAACACAATATAATCTACTTCTTGATACAGGAGTATCAATAAATCTACATTTACTTTTATAACACTTTACATTTGATGATTTTCACTAGTTTGTACTAGTTCTGTTAATATACAATATAAATGATAAATCACTAGTTACATCATTTGTAAAATTTTGTAAGTTGTTAACAACTTATGTAGTCTTTATAAAAATATCTTGATGATTAAATTTATTAAAACATGTTCTATACTCTATGGGATAAGCTGTAGAGCAATAATTAGATTAGTTCCTGGTTACTCTTTAGTTCCCCCCATGATTTTTTTTGTATATATCAAAAAAGCTCATATTTTGCAATCTACCAAAATCATTTTTTAAGCAGAATTAAGGCTATTTCTAATAATTTTTTAGTTAAAGGAATAATTCATACAAATCTGGGACTGTTCTTGAAGAATATCAAAGATGAGAAATTCCTGTAATGTTAAAGCACTTTTCATATGAGAATAAATTTTGTGTCAATAAAAGGATGATCAGTACCTATCGGTTCCTTCTTTGGACATAAAATCAGATACTGATAATTCATTGGGAACCAAGCTTTGGTTCAGTGAAGCCATTCTTTGCTAATCGCCTGTGGTGCAATTAGACTCCTGTGAACAGGTGATGATTACAGCACTTAGCACTTCGGAGAATGAAAGTATAGTGACTGTAATCATTCCAAAAATTACTTCATAAGTGTCACACTGTTAATTACAGTGCAAAGGATTAACATCTGGTTGAAGTTATAGGTGTAGCTTTGAAGAACTTGTATTATAGGAAATGCATTTAAAGAACCTTTAATCGCAACATAAAATGTTTTCTGCCTGACTTTGGGTTAACTTGTACAGTAAGTCACACCTGGTGTTTGCCAAAAATGCCAAAATGTAAAAAGCAATTGATGCTGTATTTTCTTCAGTGGAACAAGGGAAACCAATCATTTTACATTTTTGATACTGATGCCTAAAAGAAACTAAAATTCGGGGACCTTTAATGAATTTTTAGGTTTCAGTAACATTGAAGTTGTTACTCAGTTCAAAAATCTATTCTGATTTATAATCATATGTAAATGAGATGAAAGTGCCAAAGAAAATTAGGTGACATTAACTTTTCTTTATATAGACTATGTGAGAAAAGTGTTATGAAGAGAATTTGTGAAAATCATTTCATTCATGATGATCCATTGAAAAAGACATTTCAAGGATTATTCTGAAAGCACTGGGATTGTCTTTCAGTTTTCTTTTGGAAGTTAGTATTTGAAAAAAAACAATGGAGAGGAGACTCATAAACAGATTTTACATGTTACATAATATATAATTCTTAAGGCCTTTAAAATCAGTGAGAAAGAGATCATTTTTTCCTGAAATAATTTTGGGACAATTAACTTTTAAAGGGAAATGTAGGTAGATTAAGATGTAAAGCGAATATTTTATCATAAAAAGAAAGGTGAATTTTTAAGTGATTTTTTAAGTCAAAAATTATTCCAAATTTAGAATCTATGAAAAATGTGGACATATATGAATTCATAACCTAAAACTTATACATATTAAAACTAAAGTAACAAAAATGTAATAAAGTTATATATGATCTTACCAAATTAAAAGCATTATAGACTACATATAGTAAAAAGTGTTGATCTACATTAAAAGTTCTTTCTTATCAAATAAAATGGAAAAAACAAATAGTATCATCCAAAGAACAACTAAGAACAATGAATAAACAAATAATGATATTCAAACCAATATTAAAGTATATTGATCTTAAATTGCAATAAAAAACAATTTTTTTTATGTTATGCTGAAAATTATAAAGTGATTAGTTACTGAGAATGATGTGATAAGTGGGAATGCTGGTGAGAACTGTTTCATACAGTGATTGCAAACATTAGTGATTGGTATTTCTATGGAAGTTAAAATACCACTTTGCGAAAAATGGAAAGGAAAAATAAAGGAAAATAAAGTCATCTGAGCAAAGATATACATAAAATAGAGTTAAATTTATTTTTCAATAAGTAATATTTTGACAAGGGTGAAAATATCCAGGATAATATTCAGATTAAACTTAAAATAGTGAATTTATATTATGTGATAGTGTGAAGTCATTAAAAGTCATTACTTATTCATGAAAATTCCTATAAAACCTGTTAATAAACTTAAGAAAGGAGAAAGATTCTGCTATTGAAAAGATGGGTAGAAAAGAATTTAACAAGAAGTTTCTGTGATTTTATGACAGAGCATATCTATTTTATCTTTAGCATTTTATATATTTCATTATATAGTTTTATTCAACTGTTTATATATATTTACACATTTTAAAAGGTTGGGAATTATTTATTTATTTATTTTAAAGATTTGTTTATGCATACAAGAGCTAGGGTGTAGGCCAGAGGTGTGGGATGGTGAGAGAATTCATGAGAGACAGAGTAGGGAGAACAACAGGCACATTGACTGAAATACATTTCTGAGGGGAGCAGGGGGCAAGGCAGGAGAGGTCTGCTGCGCCATGTGAGAAGCTCCCTGACCAGGGATTGAACTTGTGTCGTGGTGACTGCTGATAGCTTAATAGTTTCATAGTACTGAGACTCAACCCCTTGTGCCACCAGGGAGACCCTATTTACATATTTTGACTTTTACTTTTCAGATAATACATTCTCAACTCAACAAAAAAGTATAAAACTTATGTAACCTAACATAGATCCCTTATCAGAGATAACCACTGCTCTTAATTTTTTTTTTAACTTGAGGTAACATTTGTTTACAACCTTGTAATTTAGAGGTATAGGCTCTCCCCATTTAGGTGTTGTTAGCACATCACACTCACCACCAAACACCCAGAGTTCTCGCCGGTAGACCTTTGTGCTGCCTCTCCGCTTTGTCTAAATTTTTACATTCTTCTGACATTTCTGCAATGCAAATGTTCATGTATGCAAATGTAGTTTTGTATATAATGATGTATCTTTGTCCATGTCTATATATTTTTGTTGTTTCTAGCATGAAATTTACAAATTATTTCAGTAATTTGTTGGCCATCTGTTATTAGGCCTTCTGTTTCATGTAGAAAATTTTGGTGAGAAAAACTTACTACGAAAACACAAGTCCTTTCCCATGTACCTTGACTTTTACTGAACTGAAACACACTGAAAAGTTAAAAGTTACATATAGCATGTCAGTTAGTATTAAATGCTATTGAAAAATAAATAACAGGGCCTCTCTGGTGGCTCAATGGGTTAAAGACAGTGCTGTGGAGCTGCTGGTGGCTGCAGCTCGAGTTTGATGCCCAGCGGGGAGATTCCCACATGGCGCAGCAGACTTCTCCTGACTCTCCCGCTGCTCCCCTCAGCAGTATATTTTGGTAGATCTGCCTGTTCTGCTCCCCATACTGTCTCTGATGAACCTTCTCACCGCCCCACACCTCTGGCCTGTACCCCCAGCTTGTATACAAAAATAAATAAATGTTTAAAAAAAAAGAACAAGTAATAGCAAATTGAAGGTTACGATGTTGGTGTGTGTGTGTGTGTGTGTGTGTGTGTGTGTGTGTGTGTGTGTACACGTGTAGGAGCATCATCTTTTAAATACAGAAGGTAAGGATTCACTTTCCAGTATTTTTTTAAGCATAAAACCAATGAAAAGGAAATACACCTTATTTAGCCATCTAGAGGAAGAACAACTCCAGATGACAGAGTAGGTATCGAAAATGATGCCTGAAGCTCGTGAGTTCAAGAACATCAACAGTGTCAGCATGGTTTATGTGGCAACACCTGGGGCAAAATGATGAGTGATGAGGTCAAAAGGACCTGGGGGTTACAGCAAGTCAGTCTTTACAGCAATTAAAGGAGCAGATTGAGTAAGGGCATAATGTGACTTGACAAGAATTTCAAAGATCCCTGTGACTGCTTTAAGAATAGACAATAGAGTTGTGATTAAATATTTATCAGGCAGTAAAGGTGTTGGTTGAGTACACTGTGACTGCCTATACTTGGCAAGGATATCTGGACAATTTTGAGATGCCTGGATGTCAAACCGTCCATTGCAGATCCAGGCTTGAATTCATATTTCAAGCTGAAAATATACTTTGGAAGTTTTCAGTATATTGATGATATTTAAAGCTGTATATCTGAAAACAATTTTATGCATAGAAAAATATATTTAAATCAGAAAAAAGTTCCTTGAGCTTAGCCCTGGTCAGTCCGACATACAAAATGCAAACATGAAAGATAAAAACAAGTTCATGAATTAAAGAAATGAGTTAGAGAGTGTGGTTTCTCTTAACTCCCTCATTTTCTCCTTCAGTGCTTGTGCACACACACACACTTTTCAAAAAAATGAGAATTAGACTATATCAAATGTTAATATTAGATCAAATAAGCTAATTAAATATTGACTTAGTGTTTAACAAAGACATAAATGAAGACTTCAACAAGGGTGAATTCAGTAGAGTTTTATAATCACCCATCTTATTAAGGAGGTTTCCAGAGAAGTGGCAGGACTTCCTTCTTCCTTCAAATTGGCAAACTTTTAGCAAGTACTGTGAGAACTTCCTGCATAGAAAGCTGAGATGCCAAATCAAATAGCATAGATTAGGGAAGTCTCTAAGGACCCCCCCTCATCCAAAAATGAGCCAAAAATTGAAAAACTAACAAACTTAAGTTTGGTCCAATCCACATAAGAGTGAGCCAGGCCACCCATCAGCAGGAGGAGGGGAAACGTGTGTGCAGAGAACATGATACTCTTCCTAAAAGCCAACTATGAGGTAGAAGAGCGGAAACCAGTGTGTGGAACATGGGGGCAGGGCCTTGTGGTTGGACTGACTGGATTGATGGCACTCTGGCTCTAGGAAGAAGTAATATGAAGTCCTCTCTTAGGGAATGTAGTTCCAGTGATGACAGGAAGTATTGCCCCATATTAGGAATGAATATTAAGTTTCAAATCAAAAGTTGCCAAAGAGCTATTACAATAAGTCAGCATGAGAGAGAATCAGTTGGTGTAGTATCTAGTATAGCCCAACATCTAATCTAATATAGGTCAACATTTTCAAGTACACATTGCAAATTTGCTAGTTTTTAAAGTATATAAATTTTGAAATATTTGAACAAAAATAATGGGAACCAAAAAGAAAAAAAAATCTCTGTGATAAACATATAAATTAAAACGCAAAGAATCTATAAATGAGAAAAAAAAGATGTAATATGTGAACATATAAGCCAGGAGTCTGCTCACAGAATGAGTACAAAGATGCAGTTGAAGAAATTATACGAGGTTCACTACAGAATGACATAGAAATGCAGGCAAAATATTAGTGAGAAGACACTGAGGTACACAGTACCTGTTACCTCAATAACATTCCCCTCAGATGGACAATTCAGACAGGTTTTTTAAAAGAAGGCCCCTGACCTCCATCTTCCTAAAGAATTTACTTTCGAAAACTTATAACTGCAGTTTTTTCTCTGCTCTTAAAATAAATGTTCACCTAGTCTCTTAGTGTTTTTACAACCCAGGAATGTCTTAAGACTTAGGATCCATCATCTGAAATGGAATCATCAGAAAGATAGGGTCCCTCATGCAGTCTCAGTGGGGGGTTAAGAGCTAATTGTCAATCAGGATTAATTAGAAAACTCTGGTAGCCTAATCTTAATGACCAACCTCCCCAAACTTCTTCTATTAGCTTGCCCCGATGTTTAAAATCTTTCTCCCTTTTGTTTTAGTGAATTTGAGTTTAATCTCCTTCCCTATTGCACTAATCCTGAGCAATGTTGTCTTGTTTTACTCCTTCTGGTATACTTTTCTTTGATGAGATATGTAAATGAACTATAATGAGAAACTAAAATGTTTGTAATTCAAGTTTAAAAAAAGGGCAAAGAAAATGGAGAAGACAGGATTTTCAGAGATATGGTTTAAAGGTTTTATTGATCAAGTAAAAGTCATTAATTGACAGACTCAGGAAGCACATCTTCTGAAGGGGAGGGAGAAAAGGAGAGTGGGATGAAGGAGAGATCGAAGGGGGGAAGGGCAAAGAAGGAGAAAAAATAATGATTACATGTAATTATCATTCAAATTTTTTTTGTTTCAAAATCGTTATCACTGTAGGTATATGCTTTAGACAAAAATCATTATATAGATTACCTATATAACAGTAACCTTTTATTTCTAAAATGCTTTTTACAAAATATGTATAGGATTAATTAAATCTATTATAAAAATAGGTTTATGAAGTACATTTGAGTAAACAATGTATGTTTCATAAATTCTTATGGGTTTATTCAATAAAATCTCCAAAGAATTCTTTAAAAAAAAGATTTATTTTATTTATTTATACATACAAAAACTGGGGTGGAGACCAGAGGTGCAAGGGGTGAGAGGATTCACCAGAGACAGAGTGGGGAGCAGAACAAGTGGATCTACTGACATATACTGCTGAGGGGAGCAGCGGGTGAGACAGGAGAGGTCTGCTGTGCCATGTGGGTCAGCTCCTGGCTGGGATCGAACTCATGCTGTAGTTGCTGGTGACAGCTTGATAGTGCTGAGACTTTAACCCCTGTGCCACCAGGCCCAAGATCTCCAAAGAATTCTAATTTTCTTCTTGGAAAATATGATGTTGGCTATTTTATTGTCATTACTTTAATAATTTTCACTTACATGTTTTAATGATTTCTTTAATAATCATCTGTTCTGAGAATTACTGTTAGAAACATATCTCATCTGATCCTAGTGCTTCATAATCAATGATAACACCGATCAACAAATTTTTACAAAAGTCATGTTACTGAAATAAAATCAGTCATTTCCTATCAATTTGTATGTGTTGAACACGAAGATGACAGTTAAATTCTAATTTTGGCTATAAGTTTTTTTTTGTAATCTGCAATAAATTGATGTTTACATCATGAAATGCCTGCCAATAGTAATAGGCCTATGGTTAATATCTGTAAAAAATCAAGTCATAGACAACTTAGATTTCTTCGCTTGTCTCTTGCATAGCTATTCAGGAGCATCTCTGGGGAGTGTCCAGCAGTAGTTAGGCAGCATGGTAGTGGACCATTGTGCAAAAGCACAGCCTTAAAACTCAGTTTCAAAGAGTCTAGAAATAATATCCATTCTTGTGGGTCATGAGTGATTTCTAAGGCATTCATGAGACCCTCAATATTGGAACAGAATACCAGAGTACTTTCCTTTCTGAAGAAAGGCTCCAACTGCTAGTGGTGCTTTCGATATAAAGTAATTGTGACATCTTCTTCTAGAATATTCCATTGTTGGGCTCTTGATCTTAGCAATTCTGCCTTGTTCTTGGATAAGTCCAAATCATGAACCAGGTCATTTAGTTCTTCCTGTATTGGTCTGTGTGGGGTTGATGATGCACCACAGTGAAAATCTGGATCACTGCATGCTGATGGAACAGGAGAACAGGTCAGCTCACCCTTGCCCTCATCAGATGAATCAAGAGAATATTCTTCTGGAGGTTCTGGAATAGGAAGTCCCTCACCCTGTGGAACTGGTCTCAGTGCAGACGGAATGTTTGGGTAGACTATTCTCAACTTCTTTTGCTTCGTTATTCCATTGGAAAGAGGAGGAACCAAGCAGAAGGAACAGTCTTTTATGTGGTTGCTTGGCTTTCTCCACACCATGGGGACTGCAAATGGCATTGATGGTCTTTTGCCATTTAACCACTGTGAAAGCTGTGTTGTGCATGGAACACAGCACAGATGTGAGGCCCAAAGCTTGTCTTGGTCGCCAACTTTGCATCCAAAGTAAAGATGATAAGCCTACTTTACTTGAGAAGTGATACTTTTCTTCTGGTTGGCAAATGTCACTTCCCTACAAATAGGGCATAAATTGTTCATGCTATTAATGCACTATCGAGGCATTACTGTTCTGTATTGTGCCTAAATGGATAAATACTAACAGTTCTATGGAACAGTAGCTTTAACTGTCTTGCACAAAGTCTGAAATATTTTCAATGCTCAACCTTTCTAACAGGGCTTTCTATAGTGCACTGCTGACATCAGCTTACTTCAGCAGCCGCCTGGCAGTAGTATTGCATTGCATCAGAAAATGATGCAGTCAACTCTGGATGATGTGTTCATGATAGTATTGTGCAATGTGATGCAATATTACATCATTCTATGCTGATTTAGAATGTTGTTGCAGTCCTACTGGATAAATTTGCACGGTGAACCATACAAAATGAATTATATGAAATATCTTCAAAATGAGATCTAGTAAAAAAATTTTCAGGGTTATATGCATGTTCAGCACCCCGAGATAATACAGATTAGGGCCTACTTAAGTCAGTAATGATCTCAATGTTGACCAGTGTAACTCCTGCTGAAGTATTTAATAATAATCTTGTGCTGTTCATTATAAAGCATCCTACATTATTTTCACAAGTCATACATTTTTTGCAGATATATCATTGAATAGTTTTATTTCAACTCTTTGGAGAAAGTAAAGTAGAAATTGCCATATATACAGATAAAGAACTTTGGTGTAAGTTTCAATAATTTTCCATATATTATTCCACATGTAAATGAGAAAAAAGTGGTGGCCACAAAATAGAAATGTTATCATAAGGAAAACAGAAAGCCAGAAACTTATCCAAAGTGCCGGCAAAAAATATATTAACACTTTATTCCTTCAAATATATATATTTGAGCAACATAATATAATGGAAATAATGCAAATATAACCATTTTTTGGCCAGAACTGTTCAATAGGTAAGAGAGCAACATGTGTAGAATGTGTAAATGTGATCTTTCTAATACATGTAAAGTCATAATGTTTTTAGGGAAAAAAAGTCATAAGAAAAAAGACACTAGGACAGAAAGTCATGCTCATCTAATTTGAAATAAATAAAGGATTAATTGAAACTAGTAAATTTGCGTATTTGGAGAATATATTTGTATCAGCTTGGATCTGTGTGGTAGTAAAAATTTATTTTTTCAACATAGATGGAAAAGATATCTAGAAAGAGACTTACTAATACTTGAGGTGAAGACAGGGACTAACAGACATAGCACCAGTGATAGTGCTGATACCTGTTTAAAAATCAGCCCTCTGGTGGGAACAGTAATAATCTTAATTTATAGCAGCTGCCATTTTCCATTGTGTAAATGTCACCATGAGCAAATCCAGTCACCAATGTGATTTCTCTAAACCCTGTCCATCACACCACCATGTAGGATAATTAGCCTTATAGATCCACCTATCTATCTATCTATCTATATAGATTTATAGAGATATATATCTTTTTTTTGCAACAAGATAAATATTTTACAAATAGTTAACAAATGTGACAATGTACTCAACAATTGCAGAATACATTCTTTGGAAGCTATAACCAAAACTCACCATATCTGAGCCGTATGCAAATCCTAGCCAACTTCAACAAATTAAAATCATGCCTAGATTCCACTTTCTCAAGTCGTATTCAGCAATATACCTGAGGTTCTTCCCAGAGCAATAGAATAAAAGTAAAGCATAAAGATGAGAAAATAAAAACTTTGTTTACAATGATTGTCTATGTAGAAAATGCCAAGAAATCTACATAAAATATACTAAAATTAAGTTTGGCAAGCTTCTAGAATACAAAACCAATGTACAAAATTTTTGCACTAGTAATATATACTATATATATCGCTTTATGTTATATGTATAGTATACATATGAGTACTGGCAATAATAAATTGGAAATTGAAAATTTTACTCACTTTACATAATAAGAACCTATGTAACAGATAAAAGTCTTACAAAATAGAAGGCCTTTATACAACGTATTATGTTGAAACGTCAAAATGCTAATAAAAAAAGACCCTGAAAGTGAAGAGACACACCATAGTGTGGATTATCTATATCTATATCTATATCTATATCTCTATATCTCTATCTATCTATCTATCTCTCTAGCTATCATCATCATCATCATTTACTATCAACAACCTATCAATTTATTTATTATCTATTTGTCATCTAATTGAGGGATTGTGAGCAGTTAGAAAAAAATGAATCTGAGCAAACTGTATAAAAAGGCAAAAAAGTAAGCACTACTCAGTGTGTAGGGTGAGATCCAGATATTTTTGTTGTATAACATTACATTAAGAAGAATGTATATGTCTGTGTAATAAATTACCCATGTAAATTATTCTTCTGTATAGATTTTGTATATATTGACATTGCATTTGTTATTACTGTGTGTTAATGAGTACACTATAAAAAAAGAGTGCAAATAAAATTTCTTAATATATAGAGGCCATGAAATATTACATAAAATTCAGACAAGGCAGATTGAGATTTTTTTAAGATTTGTTTCCTTCATACATACAAGAGCTGGGAGTAGGCAGTGAGAGGATTCACCAAAGACAGAGTGGGGAGCAGAACGGGCAGATCCACTGAAACACACTGCTGAGGGGAGCAGCGGGCAAGACAGGAGAGGGTAAACCATGTGGGTTAGCTCCCTGGCCGGGGATTGAACTTCTGCTACAGTGGCTGCTGATATCCTCATAGCGCTGAGACTTAATTCTTTGTGCCACCAAGGAGACCCTTATTAAGATATTTCACTAGAAGAAACTTGCTAATGTAATTTATGTAAATAATGATTTGTGACTCAAATTCTCTAATAACATTTAATATTTTTAAAGGATATGATCAGAACATAGTGAAAAATAATGAAATCAGTTATACATTACTATGTAAAGTAATAAGTAATATTCAATTAAAGGAATAATCTGTAAAAAAGAGGCAAAATTGTGCTTAATGGTGCAAAATGAATGGTTCTCTCCTTATACACTTGACAATAACAAATGTGCCCACCATTAACCTTGTCAGATAACTTTCCCCAGGGGTGCTAATCAACAGGAACAAGAAATAAGAAAGGAAGGGTGATAAATATTGTGAGTTAGCAGGCTTACTAGGTACTTAATGTTCTTCTCCCAAAAATTTATATGTGGGAGCCCTAACCCCAATGTGATGATAGTAGGAGGGGCTTTTGGAAGTAATTGGAGTTATGTGGGTCAATAAGGGTAGAGTTCTTTTGAATGGGATTAGTAGTTTTGTAATAAAAGGGATAAACCTAACAGCTTCCCCTCTCCACCATATGGAGCTGCACAGAGAAAGCCGCCATTTTGGACTGAAAAGAAGGTCCTCACCAGACACTGAGATGCTGGCAACTTGAATTTGGACTTTCCAATCTCCCAAACTATGAGAAATAAATGTTGCTTAAGGGGCGTTCCTTGTGGTGCAATGAGGTAAGTGCAGCACTATGAAGCTATCCAGAGCCACTGCAGCACGAGTTCGATGCCTGGCCAGGGAGATTCCCACATGACACAGCAGACCTCTCCTGCCTCGCCCTCTGCTCCCCTCAGCAGTGTACTTCAGTGGATCTGCCTGTTCTGCTCCCCACTCTGTCTCTGGTGAATCCTTTCACCACTCCACACCTTGTCCTATACGCCAGCTTGTATGCATAAATAAATAAATCTTAAAAAAAATGTTGCTTAAGTCATTCGATTCGTGGTATTTAATATGGTAGCTAGAGAGAAATAAGACAAATTTATGATTATTTTATGTATTATAACTAGAACACTGGAAAATCAAGAAAAGTCATCATAAATTATATTAAATTTCATTTAAAAATATATTCTACATCAAAAACCCTTTCAGTGCACACAATACTTATATAAAATTCCTCAGGAGAAAACCACATTCTCATTATTAACAATGCTAAAAGTAATAGCTTACCATAATTCTAGGAGGCACACAGACATATCTACATAATATTATTTTTTAAATATTAGGCCTGTACTATAAGCATGGAAATGTTGACTATTATAAAACTGTCAATTTGTCTAACTGCTCAGAAATAATCATATTTAATAATGATGATGAGAAAAACCCACTAAATATTTAATGTCTCTGCTAAACTCCTGTGGCTGAAACTAATAAATTGTCTCTTCACATTCATTCTTCTTGTTGCCTTACCCCTTTGCTAAATAAGGACATCCGCTATAGTGATAGAAAATCTTGAATTTAAAATGAGAGCAGAAGTAATGTATAGAATTTCAGGTTTATTTCGTAAGAGATAAAGCTTACACTGAATAGAGCGTGGCCAGATGGAAAACAGTTGAGGCTAACCCTGTCAATTTCTCCTGGAGTGGAGTCATCCACCTCACCACTCTTGGTTTGTTTCAAGTGAAAGAGAACCTCTCCAGTCTCATATCAGTCAATTACTTAGGGACACTGTTATTGCAGCAGTATAGCTTGGACTGCCAACTTTAAATAGGTTTTAAGGAAGAACAGGTAGCTGATCTAGGTCAGAAAATAATCAGAGTAGTGAAAACTCATATTTAAGAGCCCTACTAGGAGACAGCCATTCATCCCTCTTATTGTCACTGATCAATGTTTTCTCTTACCTTCTCACAAAACCGTAAAGTTCTAGGTTCAACTTCTCAAGGAGTTTGTTTCCATTTTTGTTATATCACTGCTAGAATTCTCACATTTAAGTGGGGTTTACTTGCGATTAGTCATATTTATTTTCATCTCACAAAATTTAGTAAAAAAAAATTAAAAATCTAAGCATGCATCTTATTAACTATATTCACAACTTTAAGGTTACACAAGGTTCTTGTCATTATACTCAGCACATAAATAACACAGGTTGAACATTTGCTATCCTTCACTAACCTCCAAAACTGTGATAATCACCAACTTGAATAAATTCTGCTAGACCAAAGACAAGAAAAGGAAATGTCAAGCAAGAAAAATACTGAAGAAAATTACCCAACTGGAAAGAATTTTAACTTATTTTTTATCCCATTGATAGTTAGGTTAACAACATGGTCTATTTTGCAGTTGATAATTGGAAAGGTGAAAAATGTGACTAGCTAGTGTGTATTTTATGGTGTTGCCTGTAAGAAATCCTTTTTCCTTCTGTTCTCAAAGCAAAAGATTCATCCAAAATGATCTAAGAGAGCAAGTGTTTAAAGGTGGAAAATGTTTAAAATACATACCTATCTATTCCATCAAGAATTATAACTAATAGTAATAGATAGTTCAGACATATATTGATTACTACAGCAATAAAAAGGCTGGTGGTATATAAGCACACTTAAGCATATTTAATTAACAAAAAAATAATAACTAAAATTAATATTCATCTCTCCTCTTTCAACTGACCTGGGAAACTCTCTGTAAGACACATCGCTTTGCTTAAAATTCCTTTTTGGGGACTTTTTGTTGAAGAATTCTTAGGTTTGATATAAATAAGGACTTTTTTTATCCTTCTGTATCAAAAAAGGGAGAAAAATATATCTTTCTCTCTTTCTAATAAAACTAAAAACAAATTCTATTCAGCACCATTTAGTTGTGTGGAGCATCATTGTGATCACATTCAGTGAAAGAACTTGCAGGAATGTTTAAGTTGAAATCAATGTAGACAAAACTAGAATTTCCTTATTCAATGAAATTGTGTAACTGTCCTAATTGATTAGAATCTGTACATTTTTTTCATAGATTTAGCTGTTGCTTCATTTAGTAGTTCACACCATGTAAACACATGTTCCACAGTTCATTTCATTTTTCCATAATCATGATCTCAAATGAATTAAAATGTAAGATTCTGCTGTCTGATAAATAGTAATTTTTAATTTCCCTCATAATTATGTAAGGAATGTTGAAATGTGTGCATCTCTCTAATCTTTGAAGGCAATTTTATTCTCATATGAATAGAATATTTTCCAAATTTAAAAACTTCCAGTATTAAATTTTGACTAATTCACGCATTAGTTAAAATAGATTAGAAACATTCACTATATTTTAATCCAGATAACATTCAATAACTGTTTTCCTAATGATTTTGATGAAAGTGATAAATTATATGCTTCACATTAACATTTAGTAAAAATAAGTGAAATTTAAATGAAACTTACAATCACATTTTAAAATCACTTGGGTCATCATAAACTTGAAAGTACATTTCATTCAAAAATATTTGAGTTGAAATCCACTCGCATATTCTTGCTACAGTGATCTTTTCATGTGTTGTTGTCATTCTCCAAGGTTTAAAGTTAATATGACATGAATGTCTTTAGGTTATAGATTAATCACTTTTTCATAATATTCAAGAACTGAAAACAAGTTAATCCCATATCCATCATGCCCTCTGCCCAAGATTTTATTCTGAATATTGTCCTTGATTTTCACAGATGTTAATGTACCCTTGGAGTTCCCTCATGCCCCCCAAAAATCCACTGCTTCTCTCACAGCTTGATTGAGGCTTAATATTTTTGGCTTACATATTTTTGAGTAAATTATGATATGTACTTAGGACATACCATACCTTACAAAATGTGTCTCAAAGATTTTGTTGTTGCTTAAAACAATTGCTTAGTTTAAACTGGATACTCTGATATGGATTATTCATTCTATAGTTAACAAAACCTTTTGGAACCATCTTAAAGAGGCACCAGCTTCCACAACTCTGCCTCAACATTAAGATCTTTGATAGCATCTTTGCTCTTCCACATTCTTAGCAAACACTCTCACAACACCACACAACAAACAGATACTTAAAAAATATTTATTGAATTGTAGCATCATTCAAACTTTTTATTTGCAGATTAGATTTTTTTCTCCTTGCATAGTAGAATATAAGCTTCATAAGAACAAATGTTCCTCTTTTGTCAGGAACTGACAAAATAATAGTTACGTAAAGTTATCTCTTTTCTGCTCTTATTAGGTGACTTCTACTGCCTGGTTTGTGAGCTCATTCATCATTTTGCTTCATCATTCTAATGCTGGATCTCTCTAGGGTGTTCATTTCAGTTTAGTTATTGTTTTCTTCCTCCTGGCTTCTATTTGATACTCATATTTTTCATCACTTTGGTTCGGTTGTCACTGTGCTCAGCCATTCTTCTTCCAGTTCAATGAGCATCTTTATGACCATGACATTTAGAGTCTTTATCAAGTAAATTACTTATTGAGTTTTTTTCACTGGGGTTTCATCTTATCCTTTCCTTTGGTACATATCCTCCTTTTTAAAAAACAAAAAGATTTATTTATTTACGCATACAAGCTGGGGCACAGGCCAGAGGCATGGGGCGGCAAGAGCTTTCACCAGAGACAGAACGGGGAGCAGAACAGGCAGATAGATGGAAATACACTGCTGAGAGGAGCAGCGGGCGAGGCAGGAGAGGTCTCCTGCACCATGTGGGAATATCCCGGCCGGGCGTCAAACTTGCGTCACAGCTGCCAACAGTTCCACAGTGCAGCGCTTAACAGCTGCACCACCAAGGAGGCCCCGCCTCTTCTTTCTTTTGCTTGACTCTGTGTTGGTTTCTATATAGTAAATGAAGCAACTGCTTCTGTCGGGCTTAAGGAGTGACCTCGAGGAGATAAATCTTATTGTTTGAACCTGCTCTAGCTCTTGATTGCCTCTCAAACCTTTGTGCTTGCCCAAGCACACTGCTATATTTTTAACAGCTTCCAGAAGTTGAGAATAGTCCAGATTCTAGCAGTATCCCAAAAGAGAGGCTTTCAGTACTTAGGTTAAGAATAATTAGAAACCAGCCCTTCAGGCAGCCATTTTACAAGCTATGATACTACCTGCACTCCTTTGGGACTGCAAACATAAGTGCCCTGTCAGAGTTAGGTGATCTGGAAGTGTCTTTGGGGAGACAGTGAGGAGCACTTGCGAAAATCAGGTCTTCAGATGACTATGTTAACTCTTCTGTGGGATTTACTGGTGAGTTAAAACAAGTCACAGGGAGAATGTGGAGATGGCGTCCAAACATACGCTTCTTCTGAGTTGCTCCTTATGCCCCTAGATTTGGACCGAGCCCTTAGGCCAAAGCTCCAGGACAAGCAGAGCAGCTTCTTTCACAAAGGGCTGGGTGGCATGCAGTGGCTGTCCATGCAGTGCCTGGTGAGTGGGAGCTTGCCCAAAACTGCCTCTGATGGGCACAGGCCTGAGGGATCCACTAATGCAAACCTTCCTGGCTGCCAGTGTCACGTGGCCAAGGGTTAGGGTACCTCCTGAGTGGAGATGAAGACCCAGACAGCAGATATAAAGTCTAGGGCAGTGAGTGTGCAAATCTCCCTCCCTTGAGGTGCGCAACACCGGCCCTGTGGTCTAGGAAGGTTGACAGTCAGCCCCTAGAGACCTATTTAGGAGCCTGAGCCTCAGGTCATGACCTTTTTTTTTTTTTAAAGATTCATTTATTTATACATACAAGCTGGGGTACAGGCCAGAGGTGTGGGGTGGCGAGAGGGTTCACCTGAGACAGAGTGGAGAGCAGAACAGGCAAATCAGAAATACACTGCTGAGGGGAGCAGCGGGCGAGGCAGGAGAGGTCTGCCGCACCATGTGGGATTCTCCCCGGCTGGGTGTCGAACTCGTAAGGCCGCTGCCGACAGCTCCACAGCGCAGCGCTCAACTGCTGCGCCACCAGGGAGGCCCTCAGGTCATGACCTTGATGGTTAGTTACTAACAGACCCTCACAGAAAGACTAGCTCCAGGGCCTGCTGCCTCTTGCTGTGCCCTGAGGATATGCTGTTTTAAAAATTTTCTCTATCAGTCCTGTGGGGCCCACAAGCATAAGCCACAGTGTTGGGCCCCCGGTGGTGAGGGGCCCTGAAATTCTTGGCTTCTACACAGGGAAGAATTCATGTGGGAGGAAGTACCATGAAGGTAGAAATAAAACTTTATTGTCAGTGAGAGGATATACTTGAGAGCCGGCAGGTTCAGAGGGGACTGTGCCTTGGGGGTTAGGCTGCTGGTGTAAATGCCTGCTTAGTTCGAGGGGCCAGGGGATCAAAGACCAAGTCCTGAATGGATTTTGACCCCTTTGTTTAACAAAAGGGGTAGGCATTTACAAGGAGGGAGTGAATTTTGGCCAATTTTGCTTAGCAAAAGTGGTAGCAATGTACAGATTGGGTTGAGATTTGGCTGATTATGTTTTATCAAAAACACCTGACCCTTAACCTCCCATTGGGTAAGATAACACGAGTTCATGACTAGTGGCACCTGGTGTGAGATAATCAGGATTTGAAGCACTTTGTTCTGAAATTCTCACAGCTCTTTTCCTGAAATGCTGAAGGGGGGAAGTAGGGGCTGCAGCCGTTGTGCTAAGTTCCTGTTCTACCTCAACAGGACCTCCGGAATCAGGCCTTGCAGAAGTGTCCTGACAGAAGCTACAAGAAGGAGGGTGACAGGCAAAGGTATGTGCTGCTTTTGGGTGACGCTGTTTACCACAGTCTACTAGGGTGAGGAACTCAAGTTCCACTTGTTGATTCCTAAGGTCTTTTTCTCGCTTTCACCAGTTAACACCCCATCTCCCCAATATTTTGAGGTTGTGAGTGTTACTGTGGATCATACAAGAGGAGAGGGTGAAAAAGTATCCTGAGCCTCTCTTGACCTAAAAGAGGTAGGGGTCTGGCTTTAGGGCAAGGGAGTAAGGAGCATTTGGGGGGCCAGGTTGTACAGGGCATGTGCAGAAGAGATACATGCTTCTTCATACTCCCATGTTTCATTAGCATCTTGAGTTTCCACCCAGGGCTGTGTTTTTAGCAGACTAAAGAGATGCAGGCCATTTCTAGGCCAGTCTGCAATCTTCTGAGTTTTTGAGGCCGTAAGATTTCATCTGGTTCTGAAGCCATTGTCTGAAGATGGGAAGCTTCTGCAGGGTAGACGGTCTGTTTGTCACTGGTGATTGGCTGTCCAGGTCTACTAGCTTGGGGGCTCAATAACAGGAAGATTAGGCAAGTAAGGTCTAGATTTCAGCAGTCCAGTAACACACTGGTCAACCAGAAAATTCTGGCACCAGATCTATGAAAATATTCCCTTTCGGAATGTCCTGGTGTTCTGGAGCAGAGAGAAGGGTGAGTGGTAAGATGGTGCCCACCAGTTCTGGCCAAAACCCATTCTCTCATCTGTAAATTTCTGACTTTTTATTTATTTATTTTATTTTTGCATAGACGAACTGGAGTAAAGGCCACAGGTGCAGGGGTGAGAGGATTCACCAGAGACAGAGTGGGGAGCAGAACAGGCAGATCTACTGAAATACACTGCCGAGGGGAGCAGCGGGAGAGACAGGAGAGGTCTGCTGCACTATATGTGGGTCAGCATCCTGGCTGGCCATTGAACTGAGGCCTTGATGGTGATAGCACTTAGACTTAACACCTAGGCCACCAGGGAGGCCCTCTGCTCCTTTTCTTTTTTTTAAATAAAAACTGCTTGTTCCTCAGGTCCAAAGGCCCACACTATAACAAAAAAGGTAGGTGAGTCTCCTTTACTTTAAAGTCTGGTCTCGATCAGCTCTGGGTTGGGCCCTTGGCAGTTTTTTTTTTTTTTTTTTTTGTCTGTTTGTTTTTTTTCACATTACACTGGTCTTTGGGGCTCATAACATGAGCTTAGTTGTGTTACAGGGCAGCTCCAAGGAGAAACAGGGTGATCTGGGTGTGAGTCCTCACCTGTGTGCTTAAGAACTCAGGACAAGACTTAAAAGCAGACATGCGGAGAGAAGCTAATAAAAGGTTTACTTACAAGGGGAATGAGAAGAGGGAGAATAGAGAGAACAAATTAATGTATGGACCATTAATTTGTTAGGTAGACCTAACAGGTCTACCTGTTAGGCCAACTAAGCGAGGATTCGTGTGCAGGCTGCAAGGAGGAAAAGCCGAAGGGCACAAGCCCACATGTGTTCAGTTTTATACCAAGCACCGCTGCTTATCTCCACACTTAGTTCCCAGCAAACCCGAACTTCCTTTCCAGGAGGGCAGTCAAGGCAGAGTCATGGCATGATGGGGGTTGTAATCCTCAGGATCTGAGATCCCTTTGGCATGGAGATGGGGGAGGAACCCATAAAGTATTCATTCACTCAGAGCATACTGTCCCTCCAGTACATGGTTTTCAAAGTTAGATGTTTTGGGGGTTTGTTTCTCAGGTGTAGTTTATTTAACTTGGGGTGCCTCATGTGGGGCACTAGCCCTTCACTTCTCGGGAGAAGCTCCAGATTTTGAGTTCCTGCAGCTTTGGTCACCAGGGTGAGGTGGTTTACAGAGAGATGTCACCCAGCCTTTCGTAATCTGACAAAGTTTTCTCCTTTGCCATAAGTGTGATCATCACTCAGCCAGTGTTAATGTGTTTTAAAGAACAAATTGTTAAAAATGTTGCTATAGACTCAGTGTCTAGGTGAGGAGGTAACTTCCTGATCTTCTTACATTGCCATTTGAATTGCCCTCCATACGTTAATACATACGAGTTTAAAATTTGAAGGAACTGTATTGATTCCCTTGTGATTTTCATTTATTTTTTGGAACATTCTAGATTACAAAATTTACAAAGAAAGAGATAGGAGAAAGAGATTATGCAAATTATGAGCAAACACAAATTGATTTAGTTGCACTGGTGCCTGGGTGATTGCTGAGGATATTTGCCCTTACAGGATTATTTGATACATGTTAAATAAAATACAATTTTCAAAGATTACCTAATGGGGGATCTAAACCAGAATCTCAATTCCTTAATTGCTCTTGATTTCCTCTCCTCATAAAGCCTAATTCTGCCGTGTGTGTGTGTGTGTGTGTGTGTGTGTGTGTGTGTGTGTGTGTGTAAGTCTGTGTTGCTACTATGTATCAGTACTATGTACTATGTATCAGTGAGTTTAGGAGACTTATTTTCCCCATATTTTTTATAGAGACATCTAAACAAATTATAATTTGCTGTGTTTTTCACTTTGGGGTTAATGATTGTTCCTTTAAAATTTATCTATGGTTTGACCATTTTTTGTCTGTGTATCCAGTGGTATAAGTCATGTGACACTTTTCAGATTAGGGGATAATAAGTACTCATTTAAACCGCAATAATTTTTATTTATACAGAAGCAAGAAAGGTTGAAGAAACTTTATCAAATGCTTGATAATTGTATGCATAAATAAAAGTTTAGGTAGAAAATAGTTATCTCAATTATTTAATGTAGATTTTTCTTGAGAGCAATGGCAAGTCTCTGAGTCACTCAATATAAGGTACAATATAAGGTACCTACCAGCCATAACCCCAAATATGTCTCTTACATATTCAGAGTTTCTGTTCAAAAGACATTGTGTCCTGAATATTTTGGGGTCTATCATATGTTCAATATATATGAATTACAGGAAACTATTGGACTGTAGTTTTCAAAATACATGTTATCATATTAAATGTGTCCTTATATTTAAAATTATTTCATTGTGATTAAATTTTGGTTTAAAAATGTGAAGAAACATGAAACATTAGTTCAGAATTTAACCATTGCTTAATATGCACACGAGAAAAAAGCACAATCCTAGAGATAATGAAATACAAAAAATCACATTAGTCTTTCATTCATTTAAACTTATCAGTGCCCCTTACATCTCATATGAGGCGCCATATTGCCCTTCAAGCAAACTTTCCAAGGAAGTGGGATTTCTCAGGAACCTCTACATTGTATGCAGGAAACTTTCTGATGAGCACACAGTCTAGAGGGCCATTCCAAGGATTTGGTTTCCTTCTAAGGATTCATTAAGGGGACTTGATTTTCTCAAGCAAATTAAGCAGAATTCATCTTTTTAAATACATAAATCAGGGAAATACCAAGAGATAAATCCAATGAGGCCATATATTTGTTCAGGCTCTGTTGTTATTTTGTTTTCCAGAAAGTATAAAAGACAAATTATCTTTTATTCTGTCCACAGCATTATTTTTTTTAGTATTCACCAGATACTACATTGGGAATAATTAGCAGAAATTATCATCTTCCTAATTAATAAATGCAAAAAGTTCCACAATATGCTGTAAATGCACTTATAAATCCTTGCATACATTTAAATTTTTGCAAATGCTCGTTATATGACAAAATTTTATATGATTCATATTCTGCTAAAATATGTAAAGTATTTTACTATACTTTAATGAAATTAAAATGCTAATTAATGATACTTAATAGAAATCAAGGACTTTCACATGATGGGCTCAAAGTGGTAAGAAAATAGCTAATTTATTAGAGTGTTACAAGTCTAATTTAAAATTGTGCTTCATATTATTTCACAAATTATTCCTAAACATATCTTAGGAAGATATGATAAAAAAATATAAATTTCTAAACTTTAAATTTCACTAAGAATAAAAGTTTTAGAAAAACATTTAAACTTCCAAAACAAGCATTTTCCTGGTACTTCTAATATTTAGTTTCCATTTATTTGATAAAATCTGATGTGTGTGAAAAATAGGTTTTTACAATGTGACAACAAAATAGCAATTACAAAGAGCATTCAAAATATCTTCCTTCATTTTTCTTTCTGGTTTTCTGTGTTAGACTTATTTAAATGACTATTGAGTTAATATTGGTCTCTCTTGAAATCATGATGTTCATTTGTTTTTCTAAAACTTAAACTGTTCAATAAAACCATGATAAATGAACTGAATGTGAAATTAACTACCCATAATAATGCAAATCTGTCTACAGGAATGACTGATCATTAACCAAACATACATTGTTTTATTATTGAGGAGACACATATGTTGTGATATAGATGATAGACTTGGAAGAAGACATTTTAAATTACTTGCTAGTTACATGATGTCAAGTAACAAATTAATATCTTTGATATCTGGCTTCATCACATACACACTAGGCAAATATTAGCTAACCTCGAATGTCCTTTCATTTGTTAATGATAAGCCTTGTGAAAAACAGTCAATTTGGACATTGTAAATGGCTAAACAAGGCAAAAAATTTTACATATAATTTTCAGAAGACTGCATGAGTTTATAAAATAGGTCTTGTTAGATTATGATTAGTCTTCACTGATTTCTTAATATTTTTATGAAAACTTTATTTTTGATTTTTTAGGTTTAAAGAAAAATTGGGAAGAATATAAAGTTCCATCAAGCCCCTACCCCCACACGTACTGTTTCCCACGGTCACTAAGTCCCTCAGCATGGTGGTAGCTTTTTTACAATTAATCAGTGTGCATTGAGACACCATTATCATTCAAATTTCATAGTTTGCTTTAGAGTTTACTCTTGGTGTTGTCCATTCCATGAGTCTGGGCATGTATCTATATTGGTACTGTGCAGAGGATTTCTATTACTCTAAATATATTTTGTGACCCACCTATATTTCCCAACTCCATATCCAGTCTGGCACCCACAGATCATTTTATCATCTCTATAGTTTTGCCTTTTCCAGTATGTTCCATGGTTGCAATCATATAGTGTGGATATATTCAGATTGGCTTATTTCATTTGCTAATATACATTTAATATATCTTTTTATGGTCTGATAGCCATTTTCTTTAGAATGTTGAGTAAAATCCCATTGTCTAGATGTGCCAGAGGTTTTTTTTTTTTTTTTTTTTTTCATTTACCTGGTGAAAGACATCTGGGTTGACAGCTATGAATAAAACTACAGTAAGTATCTGTGTGTAGGTTTTTGTATGGATGTAAGTTTTCAAATATTTTGCATTGCTGGGTTGTAGGGTAAGAGTAGGTTTAGTTTCATAAGAAACCACCAACTGCCTTTGCCATAGTGGCTGTACCATTTTACTGTCCCACAAGTAATGAATTAGAATTTCATGTTCTCAGTATTCTGAATTTTGGTCATTCTAATAGTTGCATCTTATTTTAATTTGTGTTTTCCTTATAACTATGATGTAGATAAATTTACATATACTGACCTTTCTATACATACTAATGTACATATTAGTAATAGGAGATTTTGGGCAACTTTATATATATGTGTGTGTGTGTGTGTGTGTGTGTGTATATTTACATATATATATATATATGTATGTATGTAAAGAGAGAGAGAATAGTAGTAATGTAGAGTTATTTAACTGGGCTTAAAATTTGGTTTCTACGATAGTTTCTTACTAATATCCATGAAAATAATTTGATTTTGTCATTTCAATTTCTACACTAAATTTCAAATATATTCTGCCCATGGCCTTAATGTTATGTAAAATAAGGTTAAATCATTTCCTAAGTCTTTTTATCTTGAATCAAGTTTTAAATTCATGGAATATATATAGCATATATGTAGTAATCTCATAGCCATTCTTTAGTAATGTATTATATATCTATTAAATGAATTATGTGGTGAATATATTATTAACTGATCATTTTTTTCTAAACTTTAAAATTAAAAATTTTACTATCATATTTTTTTCTGCAAGTTATTATGTAATATATTTGGATGGAATGCTGTTATGAGCTCAAACATCAACATCGCCTGGAAATAGTTCGCCAGTTCTTTTTAATCACTTTTTTCATATAAACCTTGTCAAAGCATCTATTTTCATGTCTCTGACCTTCTGCTGATTAGTGACCTTCCTTCCTATGTCACTAAGAGAACTGATGCCTCTCATACCTGTAACTTTTTTCCACTAACCTATTGCTGGTGACATCTTTCCACACTGAAAATCTCACCATGTAATGACTGTGACTAAGATCCTCTAATTGTGTCTCCTTTGGTGCTAGGTTTTTTACATGTGCTGTAAATTTGATCATAAAACATCCCTACTTCTCTCATCTGTATTATAGAAGTTGTATCATTAGACATTAGATGTCCTGGCCTCTTTTTCAGGTGTATAGCAATGTAACACTCTTCTACCTCACCGAGATGGAGGAAGTCCCTGAGGCGGAAGACTAATTTTTACCTTCCAAAATAAAGATCTCAATTTTTAGATAGAGAAGGATATTTTCAGTGCAACTCCCAAATGACACAGAACAAAATATTTATAATAGTAATAGATATTAGATACATGATTTTAAAATGTTCCTAGGATTGTGCTAATGTGTTTAAATAATGTATCACATTATTGTCACAAAAATCATAGAAGATAGGATAATGATTATTTCAATTTTACATGTGACCAGACATTGGAAAAGAAGTTTAGTAACTGGCTAAAGATCACATAGTAATGTAGCAAAAGAGGACATGCACTCGGAACAAAGTGGCTCCCAACCCAGGTTCTCCGCTGCTCTCAGCACTACTGGGTTTGGTAGTCCTTTTGTAATAAGAGCTTCTGGGGTCTGGTTACTAGCCCTATAAGCCACAACAAAAGAGACAAAATTAGGTGGAAGGAAATCAGATTCAATCAGGTGCCAGTAAACCTGAGGACGTGGCACACTGCTACTACCATTACTACTCCTACTCCTACTCCTACTCCTACTCCTACTCCTACTCCTACTCCTACTACGGCCAATTGGGGAGAAGCAGGGAATTAATATGGCTGGGTACTAAGGGTACTAAGGAAGAGGGGAGGCTAAAGGAGACTGTCAGTTGGATTTCAGAGAAATAGGTAGGATTTTAGTAACTCCGTTCACATCCCTTTTCCCCCAGCTTTGGTCTGGACCAGACCAACGCATCTGCCCAGTGGATGTGCTTTTATTGTTATATTGAGGTTGAGCTCAACCCTGTCTTCCTTCTATCTGCATCTCAGGCTCTTTGGTTTTGCCTGTTTTCTGGCTTTTTGTGCAAGAAAAGATAGGAGCAGATCAAGAATGAACAGGACAAAGGCAAGAAATTTATGGTTACCAGGCTGGTCACCTTTCTTATCTCCTCAGTATTTTCCTTGATGTTTCTCCAGTGTCGCTTCTGTCTATTGTAATTCAGTACTTCATAACTCCCTATCTCTTTAATACACCCCAAACTCCCTTTCATCTCTACTTTTTCAGGTAATTTTTGTTCTTTTTCAACTCTTTCCATTTCACTTGTCATTATCCTGCCTCACCTAAAATTGCCTTGCCACTTAATTTGCTTAGTTGTCTTTGCTTTGCACTCACGTAAAAGACAGTACTTCTCTTGCCATTGTACTTATTGTTGGGAAAATATTTTTATACCAGAGTTAAAGAAACTGCTTCCAACACAAGAATGTAACCTCTATATCACCTTTGTTGCTGTAAACTAAGCACTTGGCACACATAAGTAAAGGAAAATAGACTGGCATAGAGTGAAAAATTGTAGTCAGGAAATTTGGAGTTTAAACTTCAACTGGGATAGTAACAAGGTATTAGTTAATTTTTTCTCATGTACAAATAGTTTCATCAAAGTTTCCATTTATTTATGGAGCTATTTAATTAAAAATATTAATAAAAGTATTTTAACATTTAACATTGTCACACTATGTAAGATATTTTAATACACTAAATTCCAAAGCAAACCAAAGGGATGACTCTAGAGTGACTGCCTTTTTCAAAATATGTTGTGTGTATATGCATTATGTGTGTGTGTGTGTGTGTGTGTGTGTGTATAAATATATGTGGAATGTATGTTTATAAGTGTGAATATGGGTAGGTACAGTTATCTATATATATACATATGTATGGCATAACAGCTTTTGGCACTTAAATATAAAATAACTATATGGATCTTCAATATTTGAAAACTTAAAGACAAAAGTAAAGCTATATAAAATTAAAATTTAAAAGTTTAAAATTAGACATACATTAAATTTTGAAATTTTAGTCTAGTCTCTCACATTTTCAGCAAAAAAAAAATCAGAAAAAATTTCCAACATTGAAATACCACGTTACAATATAGTGAAAACAGATGTTGACTTCTCAAAATATTAAAAATAGATTGGTATATATTATCCATCAATTCTAATCTTAGGCATCTAACTGAAGAGTGCAAAATCCTCTGTGGTTTGCAGCACTATTTGCAATAGCCATGGAAACAACATAAATACCCAATGATAGATGAGTCAATTGAGGAGATGTGGTACAATTGCACAATGGAATAGTACTTAGCTGTTAAAAGAGAAAGATGATGTTGTTGCCATTTGCAACAATGTGGCGGGGATTATGCTAAGCAAAATAAGTGAAGAAAGACAAAAACTGCATGGTTTCCCATATATGTGGAATATAGAAAAACAAAGCAAAGTTCCAGGCAAAAATAAACCCTAGAAACTGATAGTAATATTGAGGCTACCAGAAATGTAGCAAAGAGAGAGGGGACCTCTGGACTGTGGTGGAGGACTATGGGTACATTGGTGGCAGGTGTGATATGGCAAGAGCAGGTGTAATGCTACACATCTGAAATCGCATACACTGTTGTGGACCAATGTTACTTCAATTAAAAAAAAAAGAAGCAAGAGAAAGGCATACATAAAAAAAAATCTGTCCTTTCAGATGAAGTGTATGGTCTCTCTTTTCTACAATGTCCATTACTACCTATATTCTCATCAACCCTAAGGGTAATTTTCAATTGTCTTTTAGCGTCACTCTTGCATCATTGCTTTTCTTGGGGCAAGATGCATTTTTTTATATCCATATTCATTGCAGAGATAATGACTTAGACCTAGTATAATTCAAAACAGTGAGAGAGTGAGGGAGAGATCACACAGTGTAAATTATATTATACTTTCACTGTTCAAATTACTGTTTGGTTTCTCTTTCTTTGTTGGACCTAACAGATGTAACAACAATATGGGAAATTATAAATCAACAAAACAGTCTGAACAGGAACAAATACAGCAGGAGGAAAACATAGCTGGAATATTTGGTATCACAGAAACTAAAGAAAGTTTGTTTTTTTGTTTTTGTTTTTGTTTTTTTTTTTTTACAAGCTGGGGTACAAGCCAGAGGCTTGGGGCGGCAAGAAGGTTCACCAGAGACAGAGCGGGGAGCAGAACAGGCAGATCAGAAATACACTGCTGAGGGGAGCAGCGGGCGAGGCAGGAGAGGTCTGCCGCACCATGTGGGATTCTCCCCGGCTGGGCGTCGAACTCGCATTGCGGGCTACCAACAGCTCCACAGAGCAGCACTCAACTGCTGCGCCACCAGGGAGGCCCCGAAACTAAAGAAAGTTTAATGGAGAATGGTGAATGCCACTAATAATGTAAGATGAATGAAAACTGAAAATGCCCATTAGAATTGGTGACATTAAGGTTTCTTAATAAAATAGGAGGGTTATTTTACTTGAGCCTTGAGTGAATCAAATTGGTGAAAAGTGAGGAGTGACCAGAAAGTAAAGAAATGTTAGCCATAAGCTTGACATCTTTTGAATAAGCAAAGCTAAATCATTGAGTTTTTTGCAACTTAGTGTATTGTAACTGCTGTTTTTTCCACCCCTCTTGAATCTATAGTTAATAGTCAGGAAAAACTGAAAAGAAGCTGTCACAGGAAGATAGTTTTAATCTCCACTTAATAGAGGATTTTGAAGGAACATAACAATTTCAACTTTTGATATCAACTAATAAAACGGTAGAAATAAAAATTTATACCCATAAAACTTGAAGTAATGTTAATAGACAAATAAGAGATAGCAAATTACTTATCTTAGTAATAATTACTTATCAAAGTAATATTTATAGAAAAGTATAAGAATAGATATAAGGGCCTCCCTGGTGGCGCAGGGGTTAAGTGCTGCACTATGGAGCTATGGGCAGCAGTGATGCAAATTTGACGCCCAACAGGGGAGATTCCCACATGGCGCAGCAGACCTCTCCTGCCTCGCCAACTGCTCCCCTCAGCAGTGTATTTCTTCTTTTTTTGTTGTTGTTGGAGCTATTTTTTTTATTTATTTTTGTTATTCATATCTTTTACATTATTGTGTGTTCCCCATAGGTTACCCATCACCTGTTCACCCGTGAGGCCATCACCATAGTCCCTTGTGCTCCTTTCTTCCCTCCTCTTGTGCCTTTACCCTCCTCCCCTCCCCTGTTGAATGTCGCATTCTTATTTGGTTCCCCTATATTCCCGTTATAAGTGAAACCATTCGATATTTTTCTCTTTCTTTCTGGCTTATTTCACTGATCATGATCCCTTCTAGTGCCATCCATGTTGCTGCAAATTGAATGTGTTTGTCTTTCTTTGAATGCTGAATAGTATTCCATTGTGTATATGTACTACATCTTCTTGATCCAGTCATCTATTTTTGGACATCTCGGTTGTTGCCATCGATTTGCCTGTGCTGCTCCCCACTCTGTCTCTGGTGAAGCCTCTCCCGGCCCACGCCTCTGGCCTGTACCCCAGCTTGTATGCATAAATAAATAAATCTTAATGAAAAAAGAATAGGTATAAGACTAACAGAAAAAAAATTATCAAAGGTAAACTTGTTTTGACGGGATACTTTAATAAGTAGAAATATTAATCTTCCAGTTCACAAAATAAAATAATTTTCCATAACACTGGAACTTGAATTTGTAGATTAAGTGAAAAAGGGGGGCGGGATTTAAATAATTTGATTAACACAGCAGGCTAATACTGCAGCACTTTGTAATTATCTTCTTATCATAACGTCTTCATTTATTCGCTTTACATAGCTTTGTATGTTTCTGTATTTAACTCAGATCTTTTATATATATATATATATATATATATATATATATATATACACACACACACACACACACACACCCCAGTTTTATATATGTATATTACGCATAGAAGAACTGGGGTGTAGGTCAGAGGTGCAGGGGGTGATGGGTTTCACCAGAGACAGAGTGGGGAGCAAAACAGGCAGATCCACTGAAATACATTGCTGAAGGGAGCAGTAGGCGAGACAGAAGAGGTCTACTGCACCATGTGGGTCAGCTCCCTGGCCAGGGATCAAACTCAGGCTGTTGGAGTGGGTGGGCTTTCAAGGTGGTAGTGCTGAGACTTAACCCCTAGACCACCAAGGAAGCCCTTAACTCAAATTGTGTTGAAAATGATAAAATACTTTAAAAATATTGTAGTGATTAAGAAAAAATGAAGTATGTCAGTCTTAGTAGTATTCAGTATTACAACATAATATTAATGATAATGTTTCTACAGCTCAGTCAAAAATGTATCAGATTAAAATTTATGTTTTCTTTGTTAACACTTTTTTTTAGGATGGTTTAATAAATAGGGCTGAGAAATCATTAACATTAAATGCGAGAAATACAGCATAATTCATAAATAATTTTGTAAACAAATACTTGACAATATAAGAATGTGCAAACAACTTGAAAACAAATCTATATCTAGACTTTATATGAAAAAATAATCAGTTGAAGAAATGAGAACTAATTTCATTTTCCTCCTAAATTGACTAAACACATTGGAAACTAATACCAGTTTCATAGCTTAAAAAGTAGAATGTCAATATTATTTTAAAAAATCATTTTCAAATCATGATGATCATGCTTCCTAATTAGAATTGATTAGTCATGAGAACATAGAGATATGTTCTAATGAGATTGATGAGAATAGGGAGTCAAAATAGAAGTATGAATTTCTTGAAATACTTTGTTTTTTTTGACTTTTGAAAATTTTCTGTCTACTGATTACACATAAATGTCATATATGTATCCTTTGTAAATTTAACCTTATACATATTTTATTTTTGCCTTTATTGAAAATCCAATTTAAATATATATTTTATTTTGCAAGGCAATGAGCCTCAAAATAGAGGTTAGATTACTTGCTCCACAATTAGCAATATATTTTTAAGATTTACATGATTAATCTGTTATTAATAGTTCAATAGATATATTGTTATCTACAATTTGCACGTATATTCAGATTTAAGTGGAGAGAAAAATAATGTCATTGAATTAAGACATGTTTCATATTCTGAAAATATTTGTTGTTTGGATGAAAATAATGTTTCATAAGTTTAATTTAGAAGCAATTAAGATGATTTATTTTTATTTAGTTTTGTTTGGGTGCTTGTGCTATGCATAAAAGTCATCATTTGTAAAGTTGTTCACAGGTAGTAAGCAAATTATTTTATTTGATAACTAAGACTTTTTGGTGGTACATTTTAGTAACAGTGGAAGTAATGTCAGTCTATGTGAATGTTGTACTAGATGATTGTTTCCTAGATTCCTGTGAAAGCAGGAATTTGTTATGCTGGACTTTGTTTCAAATTTAGATCCACAGTTTGAATCAATCAAACTCCTCAGTTTTGGTACACTGCTTTTAATTGAGTCTCTGGTCTTGTTCGACTTTACACTTCATTCTTCCAACTACTTCCTTTCCTTTTCAAGAAAGAGCCAAATTTGTGTGGTAAATTTGTGCTAACTATATGTGCATTTTTAAATCAAGGAAACTTTTCACTGAAACAAAGTGTTATTTGGGGGAGAATTCAAAATATTTACTGCTGTGTTAAAATTTTTCCAAATTTGTGAACTAAACAGAACTATTTTATATAAACTATGCCATTTACAAGATTATGAGAAAATAGCACAATTTTTGTATATAAAACATTTTTCTAATACAATAGAACAAATCATAAAATCCAATTTATAGTATGGTATCTTAGTAGTACTATGTAAAACACGTTCTCAGATGATTGAACTTTTATAGTAAGTGGTAGATGCTCACCAGTGTAGCTACTGCACAGCTGGTCTGTGACTAGGTTAACTGAAAAATGCATTTTTAACTGGTTTATTTACTCATAGACATCGATTAATAACAAAGACTTGGAATATGGATTTCTTTGAAAAAATCTATGTATTCCTAAAACTTAATATTTTGGTGGAAAGATTCTAAAGAAGGAAAGGCATAATGAAAAATATTAATTTAACATTAAAAATCCTCTGGTATGCTGTGTATTATGATAGAAAACCAGTCAGTGAGTATTTAAAGATATAGATTAATGGTTAATTTTTCTTTGTACTCTATCCAATAACAGATTTTCAGTCAAACTTACTGTGAGGTACTGCTGCGTAGTCTATTAATGCATGAGTTGTTGATTATTCTTTGTTCTTGTCTAAGTAAACACACACGTAACCTTGGGGATATAAAATATTGTATGGACAGAAACAAGCACATAAGAGGATTACATCAAGGCATTAGCGATGGTGTCCGGGACAGATGCAACCAGCAGTAACAAAAGTATTATTTCATCTTACTCTCATTTCTCTTTTCTCTCTCAAAAGTTTCTGAAAAAGCCACCAGGTATATTAAAACCACTAGACATATCTTCTTTTTTTCTCCTTTTTCATTGCCTTATTTTAATCTCTACTCAGTTACCTCTTTTATATAGCTGGAACAATAAGGAATTACATATAAACACAATTTGCAAGAATCTCTTATATCAGTTCATTAACTGTAATACTGGTACCCAATTCTGCTCAGATAAAATCATCCCAACAGCAATCATCCTTCCCTCTCAAATTCTAATTGACTTTTGCAATTATGTGTTTGTTCTAATCTACTTCTATCAAGGTGATATAGCATCATTGTACAGCTTTTTAAAATGACCATCACACACTGCATTATTAGAGTAACCAATTACATGCTACTACACCCCCTCCTTTTTTTTAACATTGTGAGACAGTCTACTAATTTGTCACATTTTATTTGAATTGTGTATGAATTGTGATCCCAACACTTTACCAAAAGGGATTTTCTCAACCAAGATATCAGCTAACATCCTTGTAATTCTTTTGATCTATATTTCCTTCTTTATTCCTCATTCTTTCTACTTTATAACTGGCATTAATTTGCTGTTAAGTTATATCAGTGTAGTAAAATCTTAAGTATACTATGCAAAATGTGTTTCTCTCCTTATTACTAGATAAGAAAAGTTTTCAAAGCTTTAAAGATGAAAAGGCAATTATGTTAAAATTCAACCTCTTTGTAAATAAATGATCTTAAATCTTATATTTATTTCCACAAATATCCGCTTCCCAGACATCTCTGGGAAGTAACTAGCATTTACTGGGTATTATAGAAAGTACTTTGTTTGAATGTTGAAACAATACATATGTCTTTATTTTGCAGATATCAAATCTGAATTTGGAAGGATAGAATGAGCATACAATGGCAAAGTCACTATCAGTAAATATTATCTGGAACCAAATTCATTGTGTTTGCCATGTATATGCATTGCTGTCACATGGTATAGATCTGTTGGTTTCAGTCAGGGTTAAGGGGGTTCACAATGATGTTGATTTAAGGTTCACCCAGAATATGAAGGAGAAGTTTATGGACTTCTCATTCTATTCCATTCTTGATGGAAATTTTTTAACAAGGAAACAATCAGAAAGAATGAAATTAAGCCCACATATTTTCAGAGTGAAATTCTGTAACTTGATGAATGGAAATTAGCAGAGAAAATTTTTAAAGTCAAATAATAGTACATTGATTAGTGTTGTGTATTGATAAAAGTTTAATTTGATTAAAACTTTTAATAGGGAAAAATTCCCATTAAGGTGAGAGATCAAGTGATCCTGGTGTATGCTGAGGAATTTTGGGGTGAAAATATTAACAGATAGACTTCGAAGTGATTAATTTAACTTTCAGCTTAGAAATAAATGTCAAGATATCTAGCTTAAATAGATTGACATGCCAAAATTATCTTTCATTAAGGATGGTATAGATTTAAGGAAATTTGAAGGAACTTGATTGTCTTAGTATGAACCATCAGAATCACAAAGTAATTCATCTTTTTACTTTGAATTAGTTTTATATGTCAGTGATGAAGAAGTTTGTTTCAAAAGTCAAGATGTATTTTGGAAGCAGTTCTTATAAACATGTAATCCAGGGCAATCAGTCAAAATATATTTTACCTTTTAGCTTCCACATTAAGATCCTAAATAGTGGAGGACTTTCAGTACCTAGTTGTGGGTGTGATGTTGTAACATAGATTTAAAGAGTGTGATCCTATACCTCTAAATAGTATACAATGTGTCCCCCAACATTGCCTAAAGTAAAAAAAAATAGTAAAAATAAACCTTAATTGTACCCATTAAATAAATAAAGATTTATTTCAAACCCAAATTCACATTCTCAAAACTTATTAAAATATCAGAATTCCAGGAATTATGTGAAAGTCCTGATAATCATAGACCATTTTATCATATTCCTTTCAAACTATTTTTTCCAAGCTAAAGGCTCAAAAATCCTTCAAGTAGTGTTTTTTTATTCTCTTTCTATTCTGAATCTAGTACTCTCAGTATGTTTTAGTTTTTCTCTACTATGCTGCAACATCCAGAATTAAAAAAAAAATACCTATGGATATTCATACTCTCAGAGAAAAGGATGATTGTGTGGGAGGGTGGGAATGATGGAGGGACCCAATGGAAATGGTGGAGGAATGTGGGAGCACTGGGGGTGGGCCGTGTCTGAAGTATGTATTTGTAGAGATTTGAATCCATAACCTCCAGAGCAGATACAAAGACACAAACCAACATTTCCTCAATAAACATACACTGGAAAAAAATAATAAAAGGAAACAAAGTGAATTGTTTGAATTAATCTGTATGTAGGCAACATTTGATTTAGGTTTTCCCGGTCTCCTTTCTTGAGTTGTAAAAATGTTTATCCACACCATGATGGATATTGTCACTTGAATATTTGCAAACATCTCAAACTCAGAATGTCTAAAACATGTATGCCATAATGCCTTCTAACTGTCTTCTGTATTTCTGTGTATCTCAGAAAATGACATAAACCAACACTGGTGTTCTTAACTTGGGCATCTAAGAATCAGGCTTCTAGCCTCATAATCCTAAGCAATAATTGCATATTCATTTTACCTTTCCTTTAAACGCTTCTCCATGCCCCCTGCCACTGATCTATGCCATTATCCAGTTGTCTATTTTCTGAATATTGTGACATGTCCTTTCTGGATAATCCAGATCTAGTCTCTTTTCTCTCTTTTTTAAAGATTTATTTGTTTATGCTTACAAGAGCTGGGGTATAGACCAAAAGTGGGGGTGGGGCTGAGAGGATTCACCAGAGACAGAGTGGGGAGCAGAACAGGCAGATCTACTGAAGTACACTGCTGAGGGGAGCAGCGGGCGAGACAGGAGAGGTCTGCTGCGCCATGTGGGAGGCTCCTTGGCTGGGGATTGAACCTGTGCTGCAGTGGCTGCCCATAGTTTCATAGCTTCATAGTTCTGAGACTTACCCCCTTGCGCTACCAGGGAGGCCCCAGTCTCTTTTCTTCCAATCCATTTTTTAAATTGTAACTTCAGCTTTAGTTTTAAAATGAATGTCTGGTTATGTCATTTCCTTTTATGAAGCTCTTCTGAGTTTTCCCATTCTCCTTTGGCTCAAGTCAGAAAGTCCTTACTATGGCTTGCAGTGCCCTGAGTGATCTGTTCTCTGCTCACTATTCCATTTTTATCTCCTGTCAGGTAGAAAACTGCCTCTCACATTTATGATCAATTTTGAAATAAATGCATGTTCCTAGCTAGTGAAAGTTCAGTAATTTTATTTGAAGGAATTTCATTCATTCCTGGAATAAATATCATTTAAGTTTTAGTCATTGAATATAAGTTCAGCAAAGATAGCTAAGGAATGATTTCATTTTTTAAAACGTCACCCCAGCATGACATTTCTCTGAGATGGAATAGAATAATTTAGCCTACTTATGACAAATGTTTTTTTAAAGATATGCATCACTTTAAAGGACATATTAAATGTCCTTATTTTAAAGGATGTTTTCTATTTAGTTTCAAACTCCTTACCTCAACCACATTTAGAAGAATTTCATTGCATGTTCTAAAACACAAATCAATCATGGAAGAAGGGAACTGTACAAAATTGGTTAATTGGTTAATGCATAAGTGGAAATTTCTTAGCTATAATACTGACCCACATAGCGTTAATTTAGAAATAAATGCATATTCTTGAAATATGAAAGCTTGAAAATTTTTCTTGAAAAAAATTTCATGTTTTTAATATAAAACTTGAGCAGGAATTCACTAATTTACTTGTGATAAATATGTACTGAATAGGGGCCTCCCTAGTAGCGCAACGGGTTAAGCGCAGCATTATGGAGCTGTCAGCGGCAGCTGCGGCTCTTGATGCCTGTCGGGGAGAATCCCACATGGCACGGCAGATCTCTCCTGCCTTACCCGCTGCTCCCCTCAGCAGTGTATTTCTGATCTGCCTGTTCTGCTCCCCACTCTGTCTCTGGTGAACCCTCTCGCTGCCTCACACATCTGGCCTGTACCCGAACTTGTATGTATAAATAAAGCTTAAAAAAAAAAGAAAAAAAGATATATGTACTGAATATCTGTCTTACTGTTATTTTCTTTTGTGTGAAAAATTATTTTTTAGTTTACCTAAAATATTTAGCTTCTTATATTAGGCATTTTGTTTACTACACACAATTACATGTTAACTAAGACATGTACAACAATAACTAAACAACTAAATAACTTTGATATCATTCTTTATATATATCCTTTATATATACAAAGAATGATATCAAAGAGCGATGAGTCATAGCTACTCAGAGAAAATTAAAATCATGTCCACAACGAATGGTGCATGGTTTACCAGAATATTCCTTAGATTCCATATCTTTCAAAACATTAGCTATGTGGAGACTAAGGCAGGTCACTGATTTTTATGATGAATGGAAATAATTCGTTCAAAATGATCTTTTCAGACTCCCTAAGAGATAAAGGAGGTCAATGAAATGCATGTGAAATTTTGGTTTGGAAGTTACGGGAACACTCTATCTTTGGAGCCAGACTTTGTAAGAGCTGTTTTGCTCAGTCTCCATTTCTGTCAGCTTTTTGTCTGCAATATGACTATGCTGGATAAGACTGAAAATGCTCTCTGGCATAAAGAAATTATTTTTAGATGGAAACCACTTGCTAAGGAAGAAGCAGAAAGAAAGGTGTCACCTAATTTCTGGTCCTAGGTTGCCCTCCACTAAATTAGTTTTTTTTGTTGAATGGAAAAAAAATCTCCTTAGTGCTTATTATATTTGAATGAATAGAAAGCAAGGTATATAGTAAGAAGAAAAATCTCTAAGATGATAGATCAAGCACCTCTTAAAGGCACAGCCCCAATAGTGAGATGAATTAACCGAGGTGATACATCTAGATTTTACGTAACTGAAATTTGAAATTATCTACTAAGGCCTCAGCGTCTAGACTTGTAATGACCACTCATTTTTCCTGTTTTTTTTTTTTTCTTTTTTTTAACCCCTTTTTTTCCAATTCGCTCTGTGTGGATATGTCTTCAATAGGTGTTAAATTAAGTAGGCACAACCCTTGGTTTGTGGTTTAGGGAATCGGGGATTTTTGAACAACTTCTTAAGAAAGTAAAGGGTTAATTCATGACAATATAAGTAACTACTCTTTAATAGCCAGGTGGCATTATTTAGTTTAAGTTTATTATTTAGTTAAAGTTAGTATGTCACTAGCAAAATTCTCTATTTAAAAAAATTGAAATATTAAGCAATAATCTCTTTAGTACTATATAAAAAAAGAAAAATTTTCTCTTTCCTTGATTCAAAATAATATTTTTTTTTAAACTACCGGATCATAATCTATTACCTGAAGGAAGGCAGTAGCAGCAATTAAGAGATTAACCTAGAGGACTTGTAGTCCAAAGAACAGCCTGCGCCTCATCAGTTCTAATCCTGCTTATTAGTTTTTCTGTTTTCAGTGTCATGTATGTGTGGATGATTCAGAAAATATTTTTTAACTGCTCAGGAGAAAGAAATGTCTGCCTTAAACCTGTTAAAATTTATCATCAAAGGCATTCCCAAACCTTTTAACTAACAACTTTGCTTACAAATCATACCACACACACACACACACACACACACACACACACACACACACACACACACACACACATTTATTTAGATATATATATATTTCCAAATAATTTTAATTTTATCAATATTGCTATTTTGGGGTTCCCTTCTAACAAACGTAGAAAAGGAAGATTGGTTATGTTCAGTGAAGAAACATGGAATATCACCATAACATGGTGAGCAAGGATAATAGCAACTGTAATATGTCATGTCATTTCATGCATCCCCTGGTAAGAAGCAAAGAGACAATCTGGTGGTATCCTCATACCAAATCTGTAGTCCTATTCTAATCATGAGAAAATATCACAGAATCCTAGATTGAAGAACAGACTACAAGACAACTAGATAGCAATATTAAAGCTTGTTAAGTTTTAACATAAAATATTATTAATAAAAATTAAGTGAGGAGAGAAAAGAAGACTAAGATATACCCTGCAGTAAAGAAAGATAGAGAAAATATAACAGATTGTTAATCACTTATAACTTCTAATAGGTGACACTGTCAAGAATCATCAGGTAAAATATATTCCTACCTGAACTTCATTATGTTTAGTGGATGAATCAGACTCATAATTGTTTCTCTCATATTTACTTTAAAAAATGGTAAGATTTTGGGCCTCCCCGGTGGCGCAGCGGTTAAGCGCTGCGCTGTGGAGCTGCCGGCAGCGGCGACGCGAGTTCGACGCCCGGCCGGGGAGAATCCCACATGGTGTGGCAGACCTCTCCTGCCTCGCCCGCTGCTCCCCTCAGCAGTGTATTTCTGATATGCCTGTTCTGCTCCCCGCTCTGTCTCTGGTGAACCATCTCGCCGCCCCACAGCTCTGGCTTGTACCCCAGCTTGTATGTATAAATAAAAAAAAAAAAAATAGTAAGATTTTTACAGTTAATGATGAAAATATATTCAGAAATGATTATACATTTTTTAAACCATGCACAAAATATTTATTAACACACTCTAATTTCTAGAAGAATTAATGTAAGTTAAATGACATATGCTTGAAATCTTCTGTTCATGAGAAATTTAAAAAATGGAAAATTATCAAAGTTTTCTGATTAAGGCATGCAGAGTAAATACTTTTTCCTGATTTAATAGTATTTCTTTCATGAAAGACTTTTTTTCTATAATTTCATTTAGTACAAGGAATGGTTTTCTCTTAAACTAGCTTGATTCATATTGTGTTCCTCAAGTGAAATTACAACAAATAATCACAATCAAAAAGTATGATTTCTTTACGAAGAATATTTTCATCTGTATTGAATTTTTACAGTGGAACTCCATAATTAATCCCACCAAAAAATATTAAGTATACATTATTTGTCCTTCATGTTTGGGGGCAATAAGGAGACATGAAATGCAGTGTAAATAGTTATTTTTCTAAATAGTTTAATATATTCTTGACTAAGACCTATAATATGTGTTTCTATCTAAATGTGTATATACGTGAGAAAAGTTATAGATACAGCACAAGAATACTTGTTCCAAAGGATGGACTATAGAAACATCCATTTTATAGTCTTGATAGTTCAATGCCTTATTTCCAGGTAACATAACTTGTTAAGTTAAAATAATACAATGTATTTTACTAACCAAAGGGCTTAAGGAAATTTGTGGGGTTTTTGGTTGTTTTTCTTTTTAAAGATTTATTTATTTATACATACAAGCTGGGGTACAGGCCAGAGGCATGGGGCGATGAGAGGGTTCACAGAGTGGGGAGCAGAACAGGCAGATCAGACATACACTGCTGAGGGGAGCAGAGGGCGAGGCAGGGAGGTCTGCCGCACCATGTGGGATTCTCCTGGCTGGGCGTCGAACTTGCATCACGTGCTGCCGTGGACAGCTCCACAGCGCAGCGCTCAACCGCTGCGCCACCAGGGAGGCCCGGCTTAAGGAAATTTGAACAATTATTCTGAACCTGCCAGTTCTGAGGCAAATTAAGTAGATTATATCTGAATAGTGAGCAGTTTGCCCTCAAATATTCTAAGGTCTAGATTGAAATCAACTTTGTTCTCTTGGACAGAAAATTGCTTACCCCAAATCTAGAGACCAGGATGCTTTCCAAGTTACCAATTTCCAGGGTTCAGAGATTATGTTGCATTGGAGCATTTTCCTCCAGCAATTTCAAAAAAGTGTCTAATTCACAGTGTCCTTGGATAAGGACAACAGTGGGGTCACAAACTAAGGGTTTGTGAACAAGATTTCCAGGTATACTTAATATCACATGATGAGGTACCAACACATGATTTATTTATGCATTAATTAGTGTTCCCAGATAATTGAGAGTATCTATAAAGAAACTAAAAATATGAAAAATAGTATATTTAGAACAAGATTTTTTTTTGCTAAATATCCTTGACCATAATGATATAGCCATCATAGATCCATATGAATATAACTTAACCCAAGATAAAGCATGTTGTGATGTTTTGACCATACAATGTAATTTCAATTACATATCTTTATAAATACATTTAATATGAACAGCAATATTATAATCCATTTTTCAAAGTGTAATATTCTATACCTGCCTCTCCAGAGATAATTTTGACTATGAATCAATTTTCACAAAATATGTGATAGCATTGTTACAATGGATTTCTGCTATGATGAAATTTAGAATTTCAATATGAATTATACAAGTAAAGAATTTTGCCATTTTGAATGTCACTGGCAACCTCTTTAGGATTTTATAAAATACTAAATGAAAATGAGGTTCTAAAATGGCCTTAAAACCACAGCAGAATCTGAGCAGTAAGAAAAGGAGACTTGTGAATTACATGGATTAGCATAGTATCAAATAATAGTGTTAAAGAAAGTGGGTGGCCATTTTCATCTCTTGACTGGTCTGTTTCCTAGGAAACAAAGGCTAAATGATTGCACAAATGACCCTATGCCTGTGGATTTAAATTGGTGAAATTATATAGGACTGTAATCTATGCAGAGCAAGAAAGGTAATCCTTCAAATGACTGTTTATTAGGCAAAATAGAAAAGTTTAAAATACTTCCTTTACTTTCTAAGAGTTTTTAAAATAAATTATCATTAATATATTGTGTTGTGTTATTAAAGTCCCTATCCTATCAAATCACAAGATTGCAATATAACCAGTCAAACAGCATGCTGATTAAATGCCTTTGTTTAAACCTGTCTATACAGGAAACTATTCATTGACTCCACTCTCGCTCCTACCAGTAGAGTTAAACTTGAATCCAACTGTCTTCCAGATGGTATCAGTAGGATATCATTTTGACTAGCAGCAAAGAGTTTATTAAATGGCCTCTGTATGCTGGACTTCCAGCAAAACTCATCCTGCATAAGCAACCCCAGAGTGCCTTCACAGAGTTTGACAAATATATCTCTCTCATAAATTTTACAACATATAAGAGCCTGGTGATGCATTACCTATGATCATTATAATGACCCTCTGTGAAAATATCAAGTTGTCACTAAAAGGATGAAAGCATTTGCCTCCTCTTGAGAAAATAACCTTGGACTCCTCATAGAAATTCTTGTAGCAATTTAAAGAGCATTTCTTTTCATAGGGATGATTCCATTTTCAAGTTTGTTGCTATAAGAATAGTTAATATTTCTAGTTTATTGCTTCCTCCTTGATTTCTGTGTGTTTTATTATAAAATAATTGAATAAGCAAGCATTATAATTTAATTGTGATGGATAAAATAAAATTAAGATGCCACAATACCCAATATCTATAAATAGAGTCTCTAAAAAAAGTTTATAAATGTTCTTGAATATAATTGGAATAATACTGCCATGATTAATGACTCAAGTATTCATATATGAAAACACTATTGTAGATTCTGGGAAGGATATATTTATATCAGTCTATATATCGACATCCATACTTCTATTTTTCATTCTATAGCTAGCTAGCTGTCTGTCTGTCATTTATCTATCATCATCATCATCATCATCATCATCATCATCATCAATCTTTCTAAGTTCTGCTTGGCTATGGCACTTTCTCATAGTATTTTTTATAACCTTCACAGTTTTGAAAATCACTGATCAAATATCACTCAGTTGGGATTTGTCTGATTCACCATCCCCCTGTCTATGAATGGAGTTTGGGACAGGAAAACCAGAGAGGTAAAATTCCATTTTCATTACATGACATTAAGAGAACTATGAAGTTCTGTTTCTACTCACACCAACACTTCTGAAACTAATTGTGTGGGATTTTTTAACATGGAGCAATTCTCCAGTTTTCTCCTGGCATTTAATGTTCGTAATTCAATTCATCCTAACACTTGAAGTTAGTGCAGAACCCACAGGTTAGTAGGTTAATCTCACAAGCCCCCTATCCACATCCCAACCCCACCTTCTTCAAACACTAAATGCACATCATGTGTTCTCAGTTTATCCACATTTGTGTTCAACTTGGCTGTAAATGAAATGATCCATGACACCCTGGTCAAGTTTAATAATTTGTTAGACTGACTCATAAAACCTACGTTTCTCATGTTTACCAATTTATTATGAAGATTGTTGTAAATAATACCAATAAACAACCAGATAAAGAAGTGTGATTAGGTCTAGAAGTGTCTTCAGTTCAGGTGCGTTAACTATGTGGAGCTGGGGTGTGTTATTTCCTGGCATTTGGATGGTTCACAAACCTGGAAGTTCATCAGATTTCCTTGTTCAGGAGTATTGGTAGAGCTTAATTTCAAACTTCCCCAGAGGTCAGTAGGTGGGATGGACAGTTCGAGATCCTTAACCACCCAGTCTTCTGATGACCAGTCCCTTCCTGAAGATAACTAGGATTCCCACACTGAGTCAACTTATGTGCATAAACTCAGATGTGATCAAAAGGGGTTCTGTATGACTAACAAAAGACATTCTTATCAATCAGGAAATTATAAGGATTTAGGAGCTCTGTGTCAGGAATTAGGAGAAAAACCAAATACATAACATGGGGATTTAATGTCAACAGGATTTACAACTTTTAATGTTATATTGGATCACCTGATTAAGGTGATGCTATTATGTTTCTCCATTATAAGTTTACTCTTTTCTCCCTTTGCAGACTATGTACTTTGGAAAAAGTAACTGGCCTGCTCATACCCCATGAGTAAGGACTATTTTCCCTCTGTCATTATCAGTGAAATATATTATTATTTGAAATATTTTATATGGGGTATTTATTTCTCTTGACTTTTTTTTCCTGTATTTGTTTATAGCATCATGGACTTTCTTTCACTTGGTTACAGGGTCTCATTGCTCTACTCCATAGCTTTTTGATTATATCCCCTTTATTGAGTACAAAATCCTCCATCTTGTCCAAGTTTTAATGCCATTATAAATGCTTGTTTTTTTAATTTTAAATTCATGTTGTTCATTGCTGATATATAGAAAGGAATTAACCCTTCTTTATCAATCTTGTATTCTGTGACTTTGCTGCCTCTTCATACTTCAAGGAGTTGGTATGTTGATTTTGTGTACTTTCTCATAGCTAGTCATATCATCTAAGAAAAAGAGGAGTTTTCTTTTTCCTTCTTAATACATGTACCATTTATTTTCTTTCCTTACTTCATTGTGCTAGCTGGAACTTCCAGTAAGATATTGCTTAAGAGCAACAAATAATAACATTCTTTCCCTATATTCAATCTTAAACTGAAAATACCCTGTTCCTCAATACTTAATGTGATGTTAGCAACAAATTTTGTTATATAATTTTACTAGTTTGCGGGCCTCCCTGGTGGTGCAACGGGTTAAGTGCAGCGCTGTGAAGCTGTCCACAGCTGGGGCGCAGGTTCGATGCCCGGCCAGGGAGATTCCCACGTGGCACAAGGATCACTCCTGCCTCGCCCACTGCTACCCTCAGCAGCGTGTTTCGATCCATCTGCTTGTTCTGCTTCCTACTTTGTCTCTGGTGGGTCCTCTCACTGCCCCACACCTCTGGCCTGCACCCCAGCTTGTATGCATAAATGAATAAAACTTTTAGCTAATAACAATGTTATTAGCTTATGCGATCTCACTAATCTTAGATGGGAATTTTTATTTTTTGTTGTGAATAATTATTGGGTTTTGTAAAATATTTTTAGGCATCAATTGACAATCCTAAAACTTTTCTGCTTAATCCTGTTGACATGGAGATTTATATTCCTTGCTTTTCAATTTTCAACCAATCTTGCTTGCCCAGAATAAATCCTACTTTCTACTTTGTTGGATTTGATGTGTAATATATTGTTGACTTTTGCATCCATGTTCATTAGAGATTTGATCTGAAGGTTTCCTTTATTGCAATGGTTTTATCTGTCAGTTTCATAGAATGAACTAGTTAGGTTGCCTCTACTTTATAACCTGGAAGATATTTTGGGAAACTGGTATCCTTTCTCCCTTGATGAGTTTTATGAAACTCAGTTGTTTCATTTAATTCATTGTTTTTTATTGTTCACAGTATTGTGTTATTTTTCTTTTAATGCCCTGGGATTCAATAGAGATGACCCCTCTTATTTTCTTATTTTCTAGAATACTTTATAATTACCTCGTTAATATCATATATGATGTATCATAATAAGAACTGAAGTTAAAGAATTCTGGAAAGGATTTATGGTGATCTGGTAAGAAGTTGGACTGTGTTTATTTATTTTTATATATTTTTTAAAGATTTATTTATTTGTTCATACAAGCTGGGGTACAGGCCAGAGCGTGGGGCGGCAAGAGGGTCCTCCAGAGACAGAATGGGAAGCAGAACAGGCAGATCAGAAATACACTGCTGAGGGGAGCAGCGGGCGAGGCAAGAGAGGTCTGCCGCACCATGTGGGATTCTCCCGGCTGGTCGTTGAACTCGCATCGTGCACTGCCAACAGCTCCACAGCGCAGTGCTCAACTGCTGTGCCACCAGGGAGGCCCTCTGGTCTATGTTTAATATTTGCTATAATATGATGATAGAGGGCCTCCCTGATTGCGCAGTGGGTTAATCACAGCACTATGAAGCTATCCAGAACCACTGTGGCATGAGTTCAATGCCCGGCCAGGGAGATTCCCACATGGTGCAGCAGACCTCTCCTGCCTCGCCCGCTGCTCCCCTCAGCAGTGTGTTTCAGTAGACCCACCTGTTCTGTTCCCCCACTCTGGTGAATCCTCTCACCACCCCACCCCTCTGGCCTACACCCCAGCTTGTATGCATAAATAAATAAATCTTAAAAAAATGTGATGATAGAGGGTTCAGAGTCCTGTGATGCTCTTGTTTTTGTCTTCCCAAGCTTTGTTGTGTTTTCTTTTTTTTTTTTTTTTGTGGGGGTGAGTAGAGGCTTTCCTAAATAAACCTATATGACTAGAATTTATGTTTCTGCTCTTTCACCTGTATTTAGCTATTATATTATACTCAGTCCTGATAATTTGGTGATGAAGTGTGAGAGAAGGAAAGTGTTCAGTTAGTCGATTTTAGTCTTCTAATGAATGTTGTCTTTGCAACATTACCAAGTTTTGCTTATCCCGACATCTCATGGAGACCTCAGGACAGTCATAGGGTTTTGAGTCTGTGAAATATCTTTTCTCTACGTTGTATAAGACTCGAGAAAAGCCTTGAACTCTGCAGTGTATGCCTTTGTCATGGTGGATGCTTGGAGCACGCATCAACAAGTAGTTACTTTTTACTTCCTGTTCCATAACTACCAGGGGATCTTCCCTTGCTTTCACAATAAGAAATCTTGTGATGGTCCTGCCAGTATTTCATGTTAGGAACCCTCAAGATTGCATTTCCCAGGAATTTCTCACTTCATAACAGTCCACCCTAAGCCTCCAATGATCATAAAAATTACCACTTAGTTCTTCCTTTTTGTGAATGGTTTCATATTAGCTTCTGCTACTGGCAAACATATAGTTTCTTTGAATCTCTGTATTCACGAGTCGCTCTAGATTTTAAGTTGGTGGTATGACCTGCAATTTCAGTTTCCTTATGTATCAAGAAATTTAATTTTATTTTCTCAGAATGTGATATATCACATTCTTATTAAATGCTTTTCCCTAATATAACACACAAATGTTAGATTTTGTGACCTTTAATTTTAAGTTTCTGAGAACTTTAAAACTTTTGCTATTGTTCTGTTGAAACCCTGAGACTATACTGAGAGGAAATCCAAGATGACAGATCCCATGAAGAGAGAGCCTAGTCATTTCAAACATCCCAGCTGTGACCGCAGATAAAAGAGTGAGATTAAAGTAGATCAATCAACCCCAACCAAGCTACCACCTGAATACAGTCTTTAGTAAATCTGAATAATATTGAATATACTGAGGAAATAGAAATTGAAATTTGAAAATTTTCCAAAGGAAAACTGTAGTTGCAGATACATTTAGTATAAAAATCTGCCAAATATTTAAAGAAGAAAAAGTTTCAATGCTACCTAATTCCTTTCAGATATAGAATAAGACTTCCCATATACATTTTGAGGCCAACATTTCTAAGAATCCAAAACCAAAGTCTTTAGAAGAAAAGAAGTGCATGCACCACTAAACCTTATTCACAGACATAATAATCATGTGTAAAATGTTGTCAATTGTTTTCAGCAATAAATAAACTAGATAATGTATCAAGACCAAGTAAATTCTTGCAAAAATTACAAGCTTGTTTACACATTTTAAAGTCAATCAAATAATTCAACAAAGTAACTGTGTAGGTGTATTAATATACAAGAAAAAAGATCATTTCAAAATTCAACAAACATTTAAAAAGCCATATGAAAAAAATATTGACCCAAGAAAGAAATAGATACAACTTCTTCAACCTGAAAAACATTTATCTATAAAACTCCTACAAATAAACTCATTCTTAATGACTAAAGAGTGAAACATTTAGTGCAAGAAAAAGGTAGGATGTCTTTTCTTACCACTTCCATTTAGCATTTTTCAGGAGAATACAAGCAGCACAGTAAGTCAATAAAAAGAAATGAAAGGCAAAATTTTTGAAGAGAAAGAAGTAAAACTTTATCCAAAGATTGCACAAGCACATTTGTAGAAATACAAAGATTACTAAGTCTACAAAATATCTATTTAAAAAATAATTTAGCAAGGCTGTATAATTCATGGTCAATTTAAAACAAATCAACTATACTTTTAATACATCAACAATTGGAACATGAAATTAAATATTCCCAAAAAAGGAGAAAAGGTTAATGCATATGATTTCATGCCTTAGGAACTTACATCAGGGAGGTGAGTCAAGATGTTTAAAAGCTAGAAGACATGGTATAATTGTACCATGAATTACCTCAACATCAGAACATAACAGAGCTTCAGTGTGAGATTATCTGTTGTCACTGGCAGTGAGACTAAATCTAGAAGTCATGACTGTGAGAAAACAAAGAGTTAGAGTCGGGAGGAAGGAGGAGGTGAGTTGGAGTACCAGTGACTGTTATTAAATACGGATCCATTAGTGTCCCACTAAGCTAGGAAAGCTCTTGAATCTACAAACAAGTTTGAATAGTTACAGTCCACCTATAACCTGTTTCCTCAGCAAATTTATTTTTCATTCACCAAGGCTTTGTTCTGCCTTGGTAAGTGGCATAATCCACACCTCCTGGCTTAGTCTTAGAGTTATGAGCTGCACAGTGCTGCTGCTCTAGCTAATTGATAGTCCTGTGTCTTATGTCTGTTTCTGTGCTATAAGTCATGCATATCTCACAATGCCCATAAAACAAAGATGCTGTAGACATAGAAGGAAAACTGAACAGACAAGTGATTGTCCATTGACAACACATTATCCTCTCTAATTTATCAGTACAAGCTATAACTAACTTTCAAATAATTTGTGAGACTTATAGTGTCACACTATCATTATACCTGATTCCTATCCTTTTAAAGAACAAGATTGATTTGGCCTCTCACACAAATTATATCCCATAATCATCTCTTTTTTTTTCTTTCAGTCCTACAGTAATGAGAACTATATTTAGAAGGCAGTTTAAGGCGCACACACACAATATGTTATCTTGAAAGTTAAGAAGTCCATTTTTCACATTCAATTAATTAGATAAAAGAAAAACAAGTGAAGAAAAGGCCAATGAATGCTTAGTCCATGTCTAAGATAATTGACCTAGAATGAGAAAAAGTTCATCAGTTAGCTCTTTTTTTTCTTTCACAGTTAGTGGCATGTAAACAATATCCATTTGTTTGAACCTTTAGTGCAGGGTGATTAATTATACCCACCCACTTTAGTTAATAAACTTAAATCAGAATGGTTAAAATAATATATTGCTAATATTGAAAGCAGAAAAGTATTACAGTGATGGAAATGAAGGAAAGAGTTAAAAGTGTGAGGTTTGGGAAACATACATGATATATTGCCAGGGGTTTATTGCCAGCAGAGCTAATGAATCAAAGCAACGTGTAAAGTAGGTGGCTGTATCTCAGCAATGGCACGATGTTAGAAATCTGCAAGTGACAGCCCTTTGATAATAGGGTACTGGAAAATGTCTCCAAAAGCTGGAGAATATGACCTGAAAACATTCTCTTCTATAACTAATACTTTTTAATCCAGATTCTGGGTGCAGTGCATTGAGTTTATGTCACCCAAGAGGTATTAAAACCAGTGGTTTCAGTAAGACCATGATAGACATCTCTCTCAAACTTGCAGTCTTTCACAATCAACAAGGATTAAAGATCCCCTCCATTATAAATTTCACATATAATTATAAAGGTTAAATTACTAGATAGGTGTTGAAGTACAATTGAAGAAATAAGTGAAACTTATTCAACAAATAAAACATAAAAATGAGGGAATAATAATAGTAAATCAAACTTCCATTGTCATAACATTATTCATAATAGTTAAGTTACAGAAACAACCTACATACCCAAAGACAGATGTGTGGTTTAAGAAAATATGGTATATACACTCAATGGAACACTGTTCACCGATAAAAAAATGTGAAATCTTGCCATTTGTGACAACATGGATGGAACTCGATGGGATTATTCTAAACAAAGTAAGTCAGAAAGAGAAAGAAAAATACTAGATGGAATTACTTTTATATGGAATATAGGGAGAGAAAACTAAATGAAAACAAATATTAGACATCTGACTATAGAACAGAGGCTACCAGGGACAAAGGGTAAGGGATGGGTGCCAAGGGGAAAAGTATTCCATTTTACTGTAGTGGGTGGTTATGGGTGTCTTGACAGTGGGTGTGGTGTGTCAGAAGACATTTGAAAAGGTGTAAACCTATACATCTAAATTATCTATGGTATTTTCTCAATGAAAGTATTGCAATAATATATGAAGCAACAAAAAAAAATCATTGCCTATGGATAATATAATTGTCTATGCAGAAATTTGTAAGTAACTCACAGGTATTTTAATATAATTAGTAAGTTTGACAAAATCAACCTATCAAGATTAATATAAAAATTAATTTTACTGTAATATAGTCACAACAAACAGTAAAATAAATATTTTAATATCATTTACAATAGCATATAAAATCAAACACCTTGAAATCAATCCAACAAAATATGTGTAAGGCCATTGGGCAGACATCTATAAAATCGTTCTTCTTGTTGCTTTCCCACACATTGCACATTAGTCACCCTAGACTTTGAAAAGTTTTCTTATCATATCCTGGTGGCCTCCCCAGTGGTGGAAGTGGTTCAAGTCTCAGCATTATCAAGCTATCACCAGCCGCTGTGGCCTGAGTTCAATCCCCGGCCAGGAAGCTACATGTCACAGCAGACCTCTCCTGTCTCCCCTCAGCAGTGTATCTCAGTTTATCTTCCTGTTCTGCTCCCCACTATGTCTCTGGTGAATCCTCTCACACACACACACACCCGCCTCCCACACCTCTGGCCTAGACTACACTTCTTGTATGTGTAAATAATATATATTATGTTATAATATAGTATATATAATAATATATAATTATTATAATTATATATAATATATTTTATATCATACAATATATGATATATTATATATATCATATATATTATAATATTATTATAATATATAATATAATATTATATATTTTATAATATATAATATGATATATATGATATATAATATAATATGTGTAATATATATTATATATATTATATATGTTATTCAATGTATTATTTAATACTATATTGTATATTATATATTATATTATATATTATTTAATATATTATTAAATATTAAATATTATATTATATATTATATATTATATTATATATCATTTAATATATTATTATATATTATATATATAATATATTATATTACATATTATTTAATATATTATATATTATATATTATATATTATTATATATTTTTTTAAAGAAAAAAAAGCTTTCTTATATCTTAAACATTATGTCCTCATCCACTTCAACCACCCATTTGGGACTTTATTTATACTGTACTTTCTGTTGTAAATACCTTTTCTCCTTCTGTCTCTAACCACATAGCACAGACCTTGTGAGACCAAAGGTACTAGCCATTTATATCTTAAATGAAATATACTTGTTCAGAAAACAATTCTTCTTTAAACATACCCCACAGTTCATTGAACAATCAAACCTAATTGCAACTTGTGTTTTTAATACTCATCTTGCAGTCTAATGAAATATCTTTCTGCAATTTTTTAAATTTATAGTATTATCTTCCTAACTTATAAATTCTGTGAGGACAGGTAATGTGATTCTTTTGTTTTCTTCTCTTAACCATTGCAATCATAAAATGGTTGCCTACAGAGAATAGGTTCTTCATAAGATGATTATTTCCTCCCTGTTTTTTCACATATGAACAGATATATTCATATTTGCTTATTTCCTATTCTTTCTTACATGAAAGGTTACATACTATACATAATTTTTTGTACTTTAGTCTTTTCACCAAATATGTATTCTGGAAATTCCTTCATAAGTGTTCTTTGACTCCTTCCCAATTCTTCTATAACTGAATAGTCAAAGGAGCTTAAGAAGATATAACATTCAGAAGCAGCAATCATCCAGAAAAAAAAGACATTAGAGGGAAAAATGATGAAACTTTGCTTAGGTCTCTATATTGATTAATATTTTTTATATTAATGTTAATTCCTTCACTTCAGAATGGTATTGTGGTTATAAGATGTGAGTAATTTTACAGACAGGATGAAGGATTTATGAAAGTCATTGACTTTATTTGCAACAGTTTTTTTGCTCCACAAACTTTAATGTGCATTTAAATTATCTGATTGACTAGGAATAGGAAACATTTTGCAGTCATTTGAGTATAAACAGGTAAAACAGACTGTGGAGGATTTTGAGGTTCAGGTCCCAAGTAAATCTGGGCTTGCTCAAACACATACACATTCTGGAAGGAACGGAAACAAATTTTTTTCATTTTAGATAACAACTCTCCATTCCTTGGTAAGATGTTGTCACATCACGATTCTTATGTCCTTAATAGATTATGACCCAATGGGAAATTATCTTTTTTTTTTCAGCACTCATTTATTCTTTATCTCTCCTCGACACACATTTATTCCTTGATGGCAACAAAATCTCCTGTTCTGATTACCATATTGCCATTAAAGCTAACTACATCCAAAAATGTCTTAGGAAAGTACAAAGTTGGATGGATATATTAACCTTAGTCATCTTGAAATTTATTCCGTATTTCCCTTTTGTTATTTTTGTAGGTCTGTCTGGGTGATTCATTTTATGTGACAGATACATTGTTGTATTTCCTTGTGAAGAATGTGAATATAGTAAGTTGAGAGGAGGGAAAAAAGGGAAATTCGCTTGTTGTCTCTTGACTGATTCCAGTGACTTGGCGTAAGTCACATGCCGTGGCAGCAGTCTGTCAAGCAAAGAGAGCAAGGGGCCGACTTCACAGTTCTTCTCAAATCATCACACAGCTCACCTTGAGTGTCTTATGTCTTCAATGTGGCTACCTCAAAATGTTAGATATTGATGCTCTGTGAGTAAGTTCATCTTTGTTTCAGGTTAAAAAAAAAAAAAACCTCACTATCAACCTTATTTAAACATTCGTCTCAATCACAGAAAATTAAAATCCTTTAAACAAGGTGAAACAAACTTATTTAACAAGAAAAAGGAAATTGTTATTACAAGGACAGTTAATGGTAGTGGCAGGCACATTTGCAGATATCTACCTTGTACCTATAAAATACTGGTACCTTCTATAACTGTTCATTAACAAGGCCAAGGACAGACAGATTGAACTAGCAGAGACTGAAGTAAATATTTCAACACCTTCTGTCAGGGCAAATGCATTGACACAAAACTGCGTTTGAGCTACTGTTTAGTGAATAGTTTCTTTCTTCCACAAATTATGTTGATTTGTAGCATGTTTTACTACACAAATGCAGCACTGAATACCCCCATAATATTGTCTGCTAGATTCAACAATTTTAGTTTTTTAATCTGTTCCAAAAGAAGAGCACCTACTGCTTTCTTCCTATTGCAAATCACAGAATTCTCCTCATTCCTTTATCACTTAGGATTTTTTTTTTCAAGGGCCCATATGCATAAATATGTGATAATGTGGTATCAGCAGAGGAAGATCAGATTTGTTTCCTTTTTGCTGGAAAATTCTCTAAGCTCTTTGTAGTAAGTTGACTTCATTCATTACTTGTCAGTTATTGAGTCACTCATGACAAATACACTGATGATCTCATCCTGCCAAGTTTTCTAGGGATGCTGAGAATAAAATTGTAAAAAAAATTGTTCTACCCTCAGGAAACATAGCTTAGAATTGCAACAGGTCTTATTCAGGTAATCACTGAAATTAAAGTGCTATAAAATGCTTGAGAGCACATTATGGGTGGAATTGACCCAAAGAGTAATATCATGAAAGACTGTTGTAGAAAAATGTATGTACTCATAGGATGTGAGCAGGAAATCTGGATAAAGAAAACCTTTCTGTTTATATCCAATTCTTTGAATGCACCAAAACAAACCTCAATATTTTAGCATAATTAAAAGCAGATATTGTGGTAAATCTGTTCCTCTATAAGAGGACTAATTCATAGCTCCTGCCAGGTCATCAAGAAATAGGTAATAATTCAGTCCTTACAGTTTTGATAATGCAACATCATAAAAAAATATGTTAAATTGTTCAGTTTGTTTTTCTTGCTTGCTGAATTGTATTTAGCATACTTTAGTTCATTAATTCTATGCCAGTTAGGTTTCTCATCTCCAGAGATATCTAAAGAAGGAGAAGTTTTTGATTGGTGCCCTCATTAAACTAGTAGTATATAAAGAGATATATCAATATAACTTAAAGAAGAAAGTATTCTATTTCTGTCAATGTATTACTCATTTTTTTTCCTTTAAAGGATGAAAATAACAAATATCTGTGCAATAATTTAGAGTAGAAACTTATCTCTTGAATATTTTCTCTTAACTAAATTTTTCTTTTTGTAAAATAAAGCATAGGAATTCTTTCTTTGCTCTCCTAATTCACTAAGTTTAAGTGTCAGGAAGGTAGATAAACTTGTAAAGACAAATATGCACCTTGGTTGACCAAATTAAAAATTTTATTTCAGAGGTATCTCAAATTGCAAACATTTCTTAATTATTGGAATTAACAACAAAGACACTACTAGTGATAATACAAATATTTCTTCAATACACTTCATCTAGGAATTTATTTATAGGTACTGACAAAGAGTAGCTACAAATTTTTGACTGATGATTTTTTTTCTATATTTTAAAATTGGTTTTATTTGTTAGGCAGAGCTATATAAGGAATGGCTCTGGAATAGCGAGACATCTAGTCAACTAAATTACTTCAGCAAACCTGGGAGTAAATTGAGTAGCAGATGTTAGAGTCTTATAGCCTATATTTCTATACATTTTTATATCATAAATTTGACTATTTGCAAAGACATTTTCTTTATTTGACATTTTCATCCAAACAATGCATGCCCATGATACACAGATATTTTGAAAAGCATAATTGGGAGACCTAGTTCAAAGGATTTGCAAATAGTAGGAATGATTTTTTAAAAACATGACTTATGAATTGAGGTCTGAGGCTGTGTGGATTAAGTAGCTCTGCAAGACATGAAATTCAATCACCTCTAATATAAATTCTTCAAAACTGTGACAATTATGGGTGAGAAGGAAAAAGCTCTTAAGCCAATAAACCTTTTGAAATGTATGCAATACAAGTTTCTTATATTTATTACTTTGGAGAAGATATTATTATGTCAGATAAAATTAGGAAAACACAAACAAAGCAAAATGTCCCTTCATAATCATTACAATACATGTGCATTGATATGATTGGAGGTTTTCCACTTTCCTGTGGAGTTACTTATAACAACATTATGAGGTACTATAAGAGATTACTTTTCAATTTCTCGTTTTGATACCTGTGGTCATATTGTACTTCCATCCCTGCTGTTATTCTGAAAACTCACATTTTCTGAGATAGTTAGTGCATCAGCCTCTACATAGAAATTATTTTATTTGTGCCAACAGGTAGATTGACACACACATAGCACACACTCAGCTACACGAAGACTCTCATTTTCTGAACAGGCACTTTCTATCAAGCCAGTTCTGACCAGCTCTTCTAGACATTACTATTGAGTAAGCACAGTGGTGGGACTTGCTATAAAAATGACAACAATCTTTGACCTGTGCTTGAATTGTTCGTAGTCCAGGGATTCAGTCAGTGAACTGGAACAGGTTTAGAGCTGGAAGTCTTGTTTCTGTTGACAAGCTTTCAACTTGATGCCTCAGATACACACTATTTACCATTTTAGAGATGACTGCCTCAAAGGAGCAAACACAATGATTCAACTCTTCAGATAAAAGTTGGATACCCTCTTTAAAACAACGTAAATTATGCCTCTCTGGGTGAGATAAGTCTTCAGAAGTGAACCAAAAAAAAACATGTTCAGGCATGAACAGCTGTTTCCCTTTCTCGTTGTACTGTTACTGAGTACATTGAGCATGAAGCAATAAGCAATAGAAATTGCGTTACATGCAAAAAAGAAATAAAAAAGTTCTGTGTAATCCCTTAGGATGGCATTCATAAAGCAAATTTAAAATCTGGAGATCCAAATATTTCTTTTGTTCCTTAACATATTTAAATGTATCAGTTTTCTGTATGTGGAGATTTATAAATCAATATATTAAGTTAACTAGCAACTGAGCCACACATTATAGAATTGTATGAAATCTTGTTACACTATTGTAGTCTCTGCCATATTCCCTCTTAACCAGCTAAACAACAGAAGTGATCAGGCTTCCTCCTATTCTTTTAATCCTTAATAGAGAAAAGTCTTCTTTAAATCTTTATTTTCTTACTGATTTAATGAGTGATTTACTTTTTATTTAATTATTAACACATTTAGAGGGAGTAGAAGTTCTTGATTTGCCTGAGAGGAAGGCTGTTTCTTGGTTAATATGAAATATTTATAAAACCTATTGTAGAAATGGATATGTGCTATTGAGTTTGGTTCAGCTTGTCAGTCAGTAGTAACTCCATAAGTAGTAACTCAGTAATTTCTTTCTCTTAGGCATGTCTTAAAATAACACGAGGACATGTATTCATACCTAATAACTGGAAGAGACCTTACATTTCTGTAAAAAAGGAAATTAAAGACTGGAATGATTATATCATTTTCTTAGATGCACAGGTAATGAAGAAGAAATGGAGGAAAACTGCAAGCTCTTTGATATGCATTTTTAGTTATTTCACACTACCCCATTTAAGAAAATTTATTAAAATTGGCAGGGCAGACCTCTCCTGCTTCACCCGCTGCGCCCCTCAGCAGTGTGTTTCGGTTGATCTGCCTGTTCTCCTCCCCATTCTGTCTCTGGTGAACCCTCTCACCACCCCACACCTCTGGCCTGCACCCCAGCTTGTATGCAAAAGTAAATAAATCTTTAAAAAAAGAAAGAAAAAAAAGAAAATTTATGAAAATTATGCAATATAATACTGTTGAGATCTTAGCATAACACTGTCTTGTAGTTACTTTGTTTTATTCAGCCTGGGAATTTATCAACTTGATCTCCAAATGTTATTTATTCCTATCTAATTCATTCTGCCTATATGTAATAAAAAAGATACTTTGGCCAGAGCATAAATTTTTCTAAGGAAGGAAATACATGGGAGCAAAAAAACCTATGTGTATTTTCTTAAAACATATGTATAATGTTAATATAAAAATTGAATGGATGCCAACAATCTTATAACATTCCATTCCAAATTTGAACTTCAGTTAATTTTAGTATACCTACTGTATGTCACTACAGAAAAAAATGATCTTTTCTTGAGTTAACATTGGCTTACAGCATTGCATATGACTTAGAGATCTAGAATCACACCCTCAGGGGTGTTACCACACCTCATCCACCCGTGAGGCAGTGAAATTCTTCCACCCTAGTCCATTTTATGTGGATTCCCTAACTTTACTCTCCTTTCTCTCCCTTCTCCCTTCCTCCTTGGGAACCTCAGTTCTACAATCAGATTTCTAGGGCCTGTTAGGGGTTTGACCCTATATTTGGTTTCCTATATTCCTTGAGGAAATGTAACATATATAATATATGTATAATATATTTATTTATTTTACACACACACACACACACACACACACACACACACAATAGCTTGACTATTGTCAATAGTGCTGCAGTGAACATAGGGGTGCATATATCCCTTCAAATTAGTTTCTTGCATTCTCTGGATAGATACCTAGGAGAGAAAATGCTGGATCCTATGGTAGAATCTATTTTTAATATTTTCAGAAACTTCCACACTGTTTTCCATAGGGGCTGCACCCATCTACACTTCCACCAATTTACAAGGGTTCCTTCTTCTCATCCTGCCGGCATTTGCTGTTTCTGCTCTTTTAGATACAGGTCATTCTCACAGGTGTGAGGTGGTATCTCACCATGGTTTTGATTTGTAGTTCCCTGATGATAAGAGATGATAGACATTTTTCAATATGCCTATTTGCCATTTTTATATCATCTTTGGAGAAATGCCTGTTTAACTCATATACCCATTTTCTGATTGAGTTAATTGTTCTCTTTTTGTTGAATTGTATGAGCTCTTTGAAGATTTTGGCTATCAGTCCCTTGTCAGATGCATGGCGGGCGAATATTTTCCCATATTCAGTGGGTGTCTTTTTGTTTCAGTGATAGTGTCTTTCATTGTGCAGACACTTTTAGTTGGATATAGTCCCAGCTGCTTAAATTTTCTTTTGTTTTTCCTGCTGTTGGAGATGATGCCGCAAAGACATCTGGGAAGCCTGTGTTGTGGAGTGTTTTGCCCGTGTTTCCGTCCATGTATGTTATGGTTTTAGGTCTTACATTACAGCGAAGTATTTTCTCCACTTGGACATAATTTGTGTGTATGGTGTGAAACAGTGGCCTGGTTTCATTCTTTTCAATATGGTTGTCCATTTTTCCCAACACCGTTTTTTGGAGAGGCTTTTTTTTTCTCCAGTGTATGCTCTTGACTCCTTTGTTGTAGATTAACTGTCCATATAGGCATGGGTTTATTTCTGGGTCTCAATTCTATTCCATTGGTCTATGTGCCTGTTTGCTATCTTTTCCCCCCATACTGTATATTTTGATCACTGTAGCTTATAGTACAATTTGAAGTCTGGGAGCCTGAGACAAATATTATTCCTCTTTTTGGTTGTACTTCCTTTGACTATTTGGGTCTTTTGTGGTTCTGTATGAATTTTAATAATGTTTATGCCATTTCTTTGAAGAATGCCATTGAAACTTTGATAAGAATTGCATGGAATCTGAATATTGCTTTGGTTAAGATGGCTATTTTAACAATGTTAATTCTTCCAAGCCATGAACAGCGGATATCTCTCTGTTCCTTTCAATAAACATGATGGTATGTTGAGAAAATATTGTATGTTAAACGCTATCTAAGTCCTTCATCTATTTTATTTCCTTTATCCTAATGACAATCATATATTATTTAATATTTTAAATCTCCATCTTATAATTGAGAAAACTTGTTTAGACAGGTTAAATAAATGTCCCAAAGTTACAGCAGCAATTGACAATGTTCAGGTTTGAAATTAGACACTTGATTCCAGATCCCATAAACACGTCTTTTTTGTATGACTCTTAATAAAAAATGTCATTTAACAGATTAGAAGGAAACCCACTCATTCCCTATAGAAACTAAATATCCAAAGGAGCAGAGCTGATATAAATTCTATCACTTTTCTTTATGTTCTTAAACATAGTGACCTCAAGATAGTCTTTAGAAGTCTAATTACATTTGAGAGTTCTAGAGTATTTCCTAAAAAGGTAGAAAATTGTATTTATATAATTTCAATGATTATAATATACATATAACTTAAAATAATAATACTTAAACTTGACAATTATTGAAATCCAATTATTAATTTTTTCCACTTCAATAATATATTTTAATTATATTGCATTCCATTCTTAAAACATTAAATCCATTTAATCATTCAAGTGTGTTCTGAGTGTTAATTATGCGATTCTATAGATACAAAACATTTCATGTATTTTTACTTAGCAGAGAAAAAAATGAATCTCATAAATTTTAACTGACAAATATATGCTAGGGTTATGGTTTTAACAGGTTATATAATTTCAATTTTTGCCACTGAAGTCAGACTAGATTAATAGTTTTTAATATATATTAAGACATTTTGTGTTTGTTTATGATAGTTGCTAATTTAGGTAACCAGAAATTCTTGTATAAAGAAATTATTTTAATAGAATTTTAGATTTCAATTACCTCTAAATTTTTTTACCGGTGAAAATAAACTTAGTGGTTAAATTTTAGTCAAAAAGAGTCACAAACTTCCTAGAAATCGGAAAGCAAACAGATACATGATTAAGAAGATTCAAGACCTAAATATTAACATTGAAGTTAAATATCTTAATTTCAATTTTACTTCATGCACCAAATAATCTATTTTCTAAAACTATATGCAATTATTATTGGAGAAGTTAATCTTTGTAACATAAGCAACACCATCAAATTAAGCAAGACATGAATATAGCTATTGTTAAATTCCCTAGCAATGTGGTCATTCTGTTAAGTGTTAGCTAGAAAAATGAGTAAGAGATAAAATGTCAGACAACGCAGACATCTAATTTTACCAACAAGAGGACATGTGGGAATCTGTGTTGAAATGTGTAACACAGCAGTTAATATATTCAAAGATAATGAACTCTTCGCATATAGCTGAAGGGATATATATTTCTAACAGTTGATAATGAAATCACATTTGAGAAAAGGAAATTATTTCCTCCTGACAGAAATAAGTAGATTTTAAAGACCTCCAACAATTTCCAGATCTTATATCTACTATGTCTGTGACCAAGTGATGTTATCACAATAGAAATTTTACTCTCCAAAACCTGCTATCTGGTACAAATGTCACAGGAAGAAAATTATATGACTCCCTTCAAAGTTATCAACAGCTACAACTGAACAAATAAGTGAATGCTGCTATTTATTTCCAGAATATCAAATTTGCATATACAGTCACATAGCGCAAAAGCAGCCGCTGCTTGTCAGAATTAAAGTGTTTCATTAGTAAACCAGGAATTGCCTGTGATTGTGACGATACATGTATAAGGCCTGGTGTCTGGGAGGCTCAAATGTGCAACTGAAAATTACTCTAGGAACAATTTATTTGATTGCCCTGAGACTAGATCTAAAACATATTAATAAATATAAAAATACAAAAATCGGGAAATATAAAAAAGGGGAAATAGCAATTGTTTCAAAATGTGATAGAGAAAAATATTGATTTAACTTGTTTCTGTGATATTCTACTAAATTTTTCTCACATTCTCCAGGGATCAATGCTTTTAAGAGCTGTTATATGGGAAAGATCAAGTTATTTAGGGACTTTCATCAAGTGGGCTTTCAATATAATAAATAATGCATGGTTATATTTAATTAAAAGATCATTTATTCCCTTATGATAACAGGTGGCACTTATCTCTATTACTTCCTCTGTCTGATTGCTTGCCTGGGACCTGTGTCTTGACCTTTAGGGAAGAGAGAAATACATTCCTATTATAGCTCATGTTCTGTGGTTGATCCAAAATCTATTTTAAGCAATCTTGAACATTATGTTTTATTCCTTCAAACTTTTATGGAGAAACTTAAAATAAGTATTACAAAGTCTAAGTGAACACATTCTCTTTTAAATAACATAGAAAAGGTCACAGAGAAGAATGATGTGTAATATGTAAACAGAAAATTTCAGTGTCGTAATGCATTTATTGAGTTATTTTCAACGTCACTGAATTTAGTAAGAATTCAATTAATAATACTGTGTTGTTCTTTGTGATTTCTATGTTAATGAGGAGCTAAGTATTTCTCATACTTGCAATGATTAAAATAATAAATGATATAAAGAACTTATTAAATCAGAATCAAAAGACATTTATATGCACTTGAATCTGCAAAGGGGGCATGTCAATATAAGGAAATTCTTTTGCTAAATAATGACAAGTTAAGTACAAAAACAAATGCAAAGGGAAGTGTAGAATTTAATAATTACCTGTTCCCTTCCCTGAAAGGCAATCTACTTAGAGAGCTAACCAAGAGTAGTACTTTAAGTACAGATTTTGAAATTTGACTCCAAAATACTGGGATCCAAGTCTTAGAGCCCCCAAGTTACTAAGATTAATGTTTAAATATGTTTGCAACTCTCAGTATGCATCTGTTTGCTCATTGGTAGGCAAAATGGTGACGATAATAGCACTACCTCATGGAGTTGTTATGAGAACTAAATAATACAGCTTTGCTTCTGTTTTCCAGTAAGTGTTCATTAAGGCTTTATTTGGTAGCAGTAATAGTAGGGGATTTTCGGGAGATAAGAACATTGTGCATTTCATGATTATTTTAGCTTACAGCTCTCTCTCTCTTCATGAGGGTGACAATTCTATTTTACCATTTTTGAGGTCAAAAGGAAAACAGGAAACAGAGAATGAATCATTGATTGGAGAGCTACTTTAGAACACAGGTACCTCTAAAAATGAACAATTATAGTTAGATTAGCTTGGTTTGGGATGCATCAGAATAAGATCTTGGCAACCTCTTGCTATTAGAAAACCCTCTTCCCAACACCTTGCTTAGCTGGCGTTTGTCTGCTTGTGATCCTTCTTTTTCACTTCAGCGCCCCGCAGTCTCCCCTCCATCCGACCCCCAGGCTACCTTATCCCTACACACATCTGTCACTTTCACGCCATTCATTTCCTGGTGACCCATGTCTCTATGTCCCCTTTCCCTACCATCCAGCCACTGTATCTAGAAATCTGCAGTGGGAGGACCTGAGGCACTTCGGAGTCACTGTATCTGGAATAGGATTGGCCTCTTCTTACCTAGAGCTGCTGCTCCTTCCTGCTGTGCTCAGGAGGGCGCCATCATTTCCTAGGTCACATGTCTGGGAATCTTGAGATCTGCCTCAACTCTTCCCTCTTATTAATTGCTGCATTCAAGTCACCAAGTCTCAGTCATTCCCCTCCTAAATGTGTCTCCATGACATCCTCTCCTCTCTACTCCCACCATTTTTTACTATTTTAAGGGGTTTTCATATGCCCTGGATCCCACAATAAACTCTTTTCTAGATGTTCCAGCTTCCGACATAAAATCCATCTTCTCCTTGATACTGATATGATCTTTATATAATGTATGTGTGATTTTGTGCCCCATCCTCTCGATGAAAACCTTTAGTGGTTCCCTGTCACTCTCAGGGTGATGCAGGGCCTACATAGCGAAGATTCAAGATCTTGTGACCTGGTTCAGCCTCTTGCTCTTGTGGCATTTTCATGCATGCCCTGGGCTGCCTTCATGTTCCCTCTGCTATAGCACCCTTCCATACTCCATATCTTGTCTCCTGGCGAACTCCTACTTGACTTTTTTTTTTTATAAATATATATTTTTATTGTTATTTATGTCTTTACATTTTGTATTCCCCTTGGGTAGCCCACCACCAATTCACCTGTGATCCATCTCCATGGTCCCTTGTGTTCTTTTCTATTCCATTTTGTGCCCTTTTCCTTCCCTCCCTCCGCC